>CAIGQQ010011562.1:777295-789311 GCA_903798035.1 Danio albolineatus | reverse complement strand
CAATAAATCAATGTTACTATACCTGTTAAAGTAATATTTTTGCAGATAACATTTTTGTTGTTTAGATAACAATAATTGTTTTAGCTGCAAAAGGACGATAAAGTACAATAAGCAAATATTTACAATAAAGTCTCATTGATAAATGTTAGTTGATGCGTTAAAATCAACAGTGAGAAAAGGACATATTATATGTTAAAGTTGATTTTAAAAATAAAACTGAATTTTATTATTAGCTCCATTTAATATATTGATTATGACTTTTGATTTTATGGCAATATTAGGCCTTAACTATGTAATTAACATCAGCTAAGATTATTAAAAGCTTTTGTAGTTGCCAGTGCATTGTTTTTTGTTAAATAAATTGATTTTAGCAGACGAAGCATTACTGTACAGAGATAATGAACAAAAATCATAATAAATCACATCATTTTCAATGTCGCATAGGCCGGATTATGTAAAATTATGAATGTTAGCAAATAAATAAATTTAAAAAATAAATCGCTTATCAAGTCTTTAAACATTTGGTGCTGTCACTGATTCACTGTAAAAACATAATGTAGAGTTCCACACAATTCCCTCTTGTTGTCCCAACACAAATCGATGAAGTTAACTTAACATATTTAAGTGGATTGAACATAAAATAATTAAGTTGTTCCAAAAAAAACAAATAATTGTGTTTCAGCTTATTTTAAATAAGTCGTTTGAACAAGCAGTGTACAACAATCTGAATATCATTAAAGAGACTGAAAGATTAAACAATGAATATTTTGAAGTGCACAATATTAATATGGTGCATGTTCATTATCACCATAAACTGAATTGAATATCTGCATTTATCTAATACTTGTGGAGAATGGCTTGAGTTTTCAATATAAAAAGACAAAATGGGATTTTAACACTTTCTTAAAACACCAATAATAAATGTAATAAATGTTAATGTCACTAAAACACATCCGTATATCTTTATAACACTTAAATTTAAACATAATTACAAATGTATATGCACAGTGAATATGATTATCATTCACTTCGTTGCACTAATGCATCTTGAATTGTACATATCCACTGCACATATATATTTGTAATTGTTTATCAATTTGCAGACCTCTGATTATTAATAGCAGCCTGTACACATATTTATCTATTGTAAATCTCTGTTCATAGTTAATACAACCTGTATATAATCTATAATATTACCCATAGCTTTTCTATAACTATAGCACTTTATAATAGCACTTTATCACTTATACCTATAACTTATACCTATATCCTGCATTGCACTGCTGGTGAGACCTAAACTCCATTTTGTTGCCTTATAACTTACTTGTACATGTGTAATGACAATAAATTTTTATCTAATCTAATCTAATAATGCAAACATAACTGATTACATTTGCTGCAAACTCTTTTACATGTAATATATCACATTCTCAATAAGCTCAAACAAACCAATTTACTGTATTTATTGTAAGTTTACCAGTACAAGCGGACTCCGGAAAGTTCCAAGGAGAACCCAGTCGTTCCCCGCTGTGTAATTCATCCGCCCTTGGAAAGTTCCTCAGGGAATAAGTGCATTTATTGTCAATATTATTCCCCCTTACGCATTTTCCATTCCTAAAACATCTCGCGCGCGCGGGAAATAAAGTTCCTCGTCTCGTTGTCAAATCACGCGTCGGTTATGAGATGAAGAGGAGGCTGAAAGCCGCAGAGGTTTGCGGATAATCGGCTTCTTGATGGCAGGCGCTGTATTTATCTGTCTCTCTGCTGACACCTGCGTGTTTTACCGGTCTGGATGAACAGGTAAGGGACTGAGCGTCACATCGCAGCGGAACAGATGGGAGGAAATGGGCGGGACAAACCTGGGCTGAGGACACGACGCTCACAGGTGTATTTACCTCAGGATGATCACAGCTTTATTAATATATTCTGCTCAAATATACTGTGTGCGAATTTAAGCGACAAAATATTTTTATTCGATTATATAGATTTATATATAATGCAGCGCACACAATTCATTCATGTTGTTCCAACACAAATCGATTTAGGGAATTGAACATAAAATAGTTAAGTTTTCTCCAAAAAAAATCAAGATGGTGTTATTTCAGCTCATTTTAAATAAGTCACTTGAACAAACAGTAAAATATATGGTTTTGTAGTGTATACAAGAATATTTAAAATCACATTAGCATAATATATTTGTAGGAATACAACTTCATTAATATTTTAAACATTATTTATTAATTTATAAGCTTTAAAAACAGATTATATGGTTCTGTAATTATGTGAATGTCATGTCACCCACCAAAAGTTATTTTTTAATATAAATTTTAAACAGCTTGCTAGTTATAGAACATATAGCTTATTTGTTTTCATTTTTAGCATGAATTACATCAGTTAAACTAACAATGAGCAATAATCCTAATGCATTTATTCATGTTATTTCTACATTCATTTAGCTAACATTAGTCAGTTCATTCTGAAATAGCACGGAAAAGTAATGAACAAGTGTAATTTTCTCTCAAAATAAATAAATCACTCATACTTAATGTATTAATATTAAGAAATGTGATATAAAAGATCACATTATATAAAATATCACATTATAATCCTGGGCATCATTGTTAGCTACAGGTTATCAGATTTTAGTTGGGGTAAGTTGTCATGTATGTGTTGTGACTTCAAAAATGAACTACAAATTACAACTATTTCCTACGATCATTGTAGTTCGATGCCAAAAGAGTTGGATATTTAGCATGAGACCATATCTGGAGTTTTACTGTTTCAATTGCTTTTGCTGTTTTTTTTTTAATGAGTGCTTCAATGGTGGTTCATAGACAGTTTTCGTACCTCAGTCAGAATGCATATCAATTATATTTTCTATTTTAAACCAGAGATACCCAAAGTATAGGGCCTGCGGTAATCTTTGATTTGGCCCGCCATCCCATCTGAAAAGAGAGGGAGAATGTTGGAGGTTGGGGGGAATGCCTTTGACAGAAATCGTCATTTGGAATTTAACGTAATGTTTTGTTTAGTTTTATTTCTGAACTACAAAAAAGGCAACTGAAATTAAATTATTTATTTTATTAGTTGTAAATGAATCAGACTTTTAAAATGTAAACACAGTCTCTTGACGTATCTACAAGCATATCAAAGTACAGGCAGGTGCAGCTCGACCAGTGTATTCAATATTGAACTCCATTGTGGTATAAGTGGAATTGTTTATGCGTTTACTGTAATAAGTTCATTATGAAATGTTAAAAACGATACTGCATTAGATATTAAATAAGACTTAAAGCAACATTTTCTTTTTTTTTATATTATCGAATAAATGAGGAAATTCCACTTAGTCAAATTTAATGTAATATGGGTGACATCAGGGGTGCCGCTAGCAATTTTGGGCCCCATGAAAAAATATGAGGATGGGCCCCCTACTACCAAGCTAGCTATCCAAACTCTTTGTCTGCAAAGTAGTTTTACTGACCTATGCATTTTATTATTGATTTTGTCCACTAATTATCAGTATTTAGTAAGAGAACGGCCATGACTGTAGTTAGCAGATGATTTATTGTTCAAATGTAAATGTAGTACAAAAAAAAAGGTACAGTAATCAAATATTCATGCAAAATTGTACATTTCTAAACACACAAAACACCAGTGTGTAACTATTTAAATAACTGTACTGCAATAGCGTCTCATACAATGTGCAATACACTGAAACAGTGACAAAAATCAATAAGACACAAAATTATATTACAATGAGACCCATAAATAAGCCGAGACCCATAAATGATGCTGAATGCGTCATCCGGGTAATTAAAGTGCACTTATTATTTAATTATTATAGTTTTCAGTGGGAACGCACTACTTACACTATTTATACTACAAAATGGCGTAGAGTAGTGCATAAGTATGCTATTTGGGACACAGCTGATGTTAACCTCGAGGACATCGCTGCTTTGACAGTTTACCTGACAATCGCACTCAACAAAGCATCAACTCTCTTCCTGCTACTGACGGACTGAACCATACAGTGAAAGGAGGGGGGGGGGGGGGGTGCAATTAGACAGTGACAGACACGAGGTGCAGATATAAGCCATATTTTTATTTTTTATTTCTAATAAATAGTTTTACTTGTAATTTAGAGATACATTCATAATTTATATGACATAATAGTACTGTTATTAATTATAAAGCAGATCTCTGTGGGCCCCTAGAGTGCATGGGCCCTTAGAATCGCCCTAACTTTCCCCCCTTAGCGGCGCCCCTGGGTGGCATACAGTATATTCAGCCCACACCTCTCAATCAAGTTTGGTTTTTGGCCCTTTTACAGGAAAAAGTTTGGGCACACCCGATTTAAATAGTCGCAAATCAGAGTCAAACTGCAATTTCTCAGTGTGAACATCGGATTATCGGCAACCTAAAGAGACAACTACAGTCATGTTGTGCTTTAAAGGGACAGTTCACCCAAAAATAAAAATAAAATTCTCACAATTTCCTCAAGTGGTTCTAAATATCTTTCTTACGAATATCTTTCTTCTGTTCAACACAAAATAAGCCATTCTGAAGAGTGCTGGGGAAAACGCAGCCACTGACTTCCATAAAAGGATCAACTGCAGTTTTTTTTCCCTACATTCTTCATTATACCTCACTTTGTGTAAACTCAAACAGGTTTGAAAGAAGTAAAGGGCGAATAAAGGATAGTGGAATTAAAGGATTTGAGTGAAATATCCCGAAAGCAATGAGTTTACTTGTGTAAAATAACTTACAGTTTCCTGTCGTCGCTCACATGAGGGCATCAGTCGGGTAAATACAGCGTCTATATCTAGTTTCGACCACTGTCAGTCCTGTGAAGTGCTGAGTATCGTGTTCCCGAGTCTGAGCATAAGTGAGATGCTTTACCTTTGGTGAGTGAGAGGAAGACAATAAAAATAATTAAAGACGCAGCCTCTGCTGTACAAACAGATGGAGAACGCGGCCAAAAGATCCGGATCACGTCCTTCAATGTTCTCTGTACACTGATAATGTCTATCAGTATCCAATAAATGAATTGACTCGTACATAAGAGTAGTTTATTATTATTATTATTATTAATTTATAGGGTTCTTCACCTTTACCGTATACACTCATTTGTACTTGGTTGCGGCAGGAAGGGCATGCACAACGTAAAACATATACCGGAATAGTTGGTGGTTCATTCCGCTGTGGTGACCACTGAAAAATAAGGGACTAAGCAGGAGGACAATTAATGAATGAATAATACACTCAAAAATACGCATGGAACGATAACCTGTTTCAAGGTTTACCATGATTTGGAAAAGTTGAGGTTTTAAATCCGCTAAATATCGTTCCGTGGTATATGTACTTTTTTTTTACTATTTTATTTGGTATTTTAAGGCAACAGAATCTCCAGAAGAAAATGATCCTCCACATTAAAATCTACTGGTCAGCCCACAATTCAACAAACATCAAAGAAACAAATCAAACATGCTATTGACCTGATCAGTGCAGTGGCTTACTTCATATGCAAAGAAAAGAAAGGTATACAATATCAAGTTGTAAAAAAAATCTGCCTTTTTGAAACTAACAAAGACATATAGATTTAGCCTGACATGTTTGCTGTTCCAAAACACTTTAAATGTTTTAAAAATGAAATATATTGTGTTCAATAGGAGGAAAAAGTAGTTTTTTTTACCCAGACATTTAAAAAGAACAGATTTTAGAGCAGTAAAAATTACTTTTTCTGCTTGTTCAAGCTACATATTTAAAATGATTTGAAACATCACAATTCTTAAGTTTTTTTGGGACAGCTTGATTGTTTTATGTTCAAGTTACTTAAATTTGTAGAAATGATTAACTTTAACCTTGAGCTGGGAATAGAACACTGGTCACAGAACTCATTGCTATGCATTGCACTTAACCACTAGGCTTTTAGCAATTCAAATTAGCAATTCATTCATTCATTTTCTTTTCGGCTTAGTCCCTTTATTATTCAGGGGGCGCCACAGCGGAATGAACAGACAACTTATCCAGCACATGTTTTATGCTGCAGATGCCTTTCCAGCTGCAACCCATCTCTGGGAAACATCCATACACACTCATACACTACGGACAATTTAGCCTACCCAATTCACCTGTACCGCATAGGGCCAGACGGAATATGCGGACATTTTTTGCGATTTTTGACCAAAAGTTTGTCAAAAATCTGCTGATTTATGCGGAATGATTTTGGGAGTATCATAACTAAAAACTTAGTATATGAAATAAAAAGTAATACCTTTTTTAAACTTTTATTTAATGTTTACAATGCGAATCCAATTATCCAAGATCCACTTATTTGGTAAACAAAGCAAGTCTCTCATATAAAATATCTACTAAAGACAGAAATAATTACTTTACAAACTATATTGTAAATAAATCATATGAATATTTTCATATTAGTCAATATTATTACTGAAATTAATTTAAAAACTGAATAAATATAAATGTACACACATTTACACAAGTAAATAAACAGAATCAATGAAGGGCTAAAAATCTGTGGAAATCTGCGGGATTCTGCGCGCACAGATTCTGTGTGGGCCTACGCATGTCTTTGGACTGTGGGGGAAACCGGCACACCGGGAGGAAACCCACGCGAATGCAGGGAGAACATGCAAACTCCACACAGAAACGACAATTGACCCAGCCGAGGCTTGAACTAGCGACCTTCTTGCTGTAAGGCAACAGCACTACCTACTGCGCCACTGCATCACTGAAATTAGCAATAAAACAACATTTTTAGATAAAAAAAGTTATATTAATGTAGTTTGAACAAAGTTTGAAGCTTCAGAAAGTTTTAAGGAGCCGCTAACTACTTCAGTTTTCTATAACTATATATATATTTTTTAACTATATCAAGCTATAATCAAGTTTTTTTTTTTTTTACTTTTTATTAAAGTGTACCATAATAAATGTTCGATATTAGCGATATTGACAATAAATGCACTTATTCCCTGAGGAACTATCCAAGGGCGGATGAACTACACAGCGGGGAACGACTGGGTTCTCCTTGGAAACAAAACCTACATATACCACGAAACAGTAAAACAGAAAATTGTAGCGATTTTAAAACCTTCTCGCTTGTGTCGGCCAGCCTGTTCATTTGTGTTTGTATAGTTTTGTTGTTGCTGTTGTTTTTAGTCTCTCTCGATTAAGTGATCGATTTATAAGATGCTTGTGCAGCTATTAGATTCCTTGTGCAGCTCACTTTAGTATCTACTGAGAAGAACTGTTTTCATGAGAATTGGATTATCCAACGCTATCTCACGGCAATTCGTAACTTTTTATTTAGTGGATAATTCGTATGAATTCGTACGATCTAATTCGTACAATTCAGTACGATTTGCTCATCACCCAATGACGGTTGTGTTTAGGGGTGGGGTTGGGTGCAACGCCTCCTTTTTTAAATCGTACATTTTCGTACGACTGAGCTCGTACGAATTCGTACGAATTAGCCACTAAACTGCCAAAACCTAAAATACTTACGTTTTCTTGTGAGATCAGGCTGGATTATCAGATGAGCTCTTGTTTTGCTAATGGCTAACAGTGTGTACTTTGAGAACATATTTTTTTGTGCTTGTTAGTTTATGGAAGAGTTGCCACATTTATAATTATGTTTTGGAGTAGTTGAGTAGTTTAATTAAGCGTCGTGCTGAAAATTACGGTTTTGTTTCTGCATTTTTCTTTGGTTAGTCAGTTTAGTGGGTTGGGGTGTAGTTAGATTGTTTTGTTTTATTTATTTGATTTGGCAACTTTCCCGTTTTTCGTTTAATTCGGTTATTTAAAATTACATTCTAAACTATTCTATATTCATTGTTTGATATACTCTGTTTAATAAATTATTAAGTTTTGTTTCACTTATACATCGATTGTGTGTTCTCATTTTCACCCAGCACTATTAGAGACTCACTGAATGTTTCTTCTCATCCAACTTGAATTAAACACGTAACACAATACTAAATACATTCATTTTGCCATTTGCCATCACGTCAACAACTCATAAACGCCGCATCAGGGATTGTTCAACAAGCTCCATTTTAATCCCCGCATTCGCACGGTAAACACTCTGCCCAAATGATTGATCTGGAGCATCTTTATTCGAAAAAAGTACAGTAAAAGAAAACCAGAAACATGAGCTGGTTCAATAGTTTTCCAGCTGTTACAGTAGATAGAGTGTAGTTTGAGGCATCTGAGAGGACATTGGAGTTCATCTGTTTTGAAGTGACTGTACATTATCAGTGAAGGACATAACAAAAGAAGAAATAAAAAAGTACAGAAACATGGACAAAATATGAAGTGCACATAGACTTAAATGTTGGTGGACAGCATAAGTAACACAAAGAAATGAATGTGGAATTTTGAAGATTGAAAGAGTATTTTCACAATAACTGGTTTCATTCACAACTCTTTTTTGACCACAAGTGCAAAACTGATATAAATATAATGACATGTATAGATTACTCTGTTATAATAACCATTTGGGTGTGCGTTCTCCTTTACATTTCTTAATCGGATCATATTCCTGGAGTGCAGCATCTCATCGTTCACCTCAGATACTGAACGGAGTTTGTGATGGAGGCTTGTGCTGCGTTCAGGTTCAGACTGAGCCCTTGGAAGGCGCCAAAAAGAGAGTTGTCATTTTTGCTGGAGGTCTTGCTGTTTAGATTGGTCCTCTGAACCGGCGCCTGAAAACAAACAGAGATAAAAGTTAACAATATTATAATATAATGCTATTTTAATTGTTGGAACAAATGAGAACCCAGTCCAGGAGACTCATTTCAAGCAGAGTTCCTATATATAGACGTGTTGGTTGTCCTGCAGTCAAACAGCGTCTTCAAGAAGATCTCCAAATTGAGTCTGCTGGACTGAGTTTTCATTTTTTTTTTTTTTCCCAACACAGTGCAAGAATGTGAATGTAAATTGCAGAGAAGTACCTTGGCGTAGCGGTGTGGACTTCTGTAATGCACCCTCATGGCGGCTCTTTCTGCGTTCTTCTGTGCAAATTTGACTTGTCTGTGTTTCCTGTTTAAACAAAATATTAATAATTACTTAATGTGAAGCAATAAAAAGCAGATATTGTTATATTATAATCAATGTTGGGTAAGTTACAGTACTTCAAAGTAGTAATTCATTACTAATTACATCATTAAAGTTGTATTTAAATGACTTTTCTAATTAGTAACTTAATTACTCACTAAGTAATTTAATTACTCCAAACAAAAAATCCACATAAAACGCATAGACCAGGGGTGCCCAACCCTGCTTCTGGAGATCTACCTTCCTGCAGACTTCAGCTGCAACCTTGATCAAACACAGCTGTCTTTAATCACCAAGTGCTTCTTCAGATTCTTCTTAAGCCGCAGTCACACTAGAGTTTAAGCATGTGAAATTCTGTCATACAACGCTGTGAAAAAGGGGTTTTTTTTTTAAACAAGATGATTCGATTTTTAAAAAGGAGAAAAGTGTAGCGTGATCGCAGCTTTAGTGGGTTTAAGCCGTGGTAACGTTGGAATTTTCTCCCCATAGACTTCCATTCATATGTACACAAACGCGTATGACTGCGTTGCAAAGTCAACTCTGACCTGCGAAATCGCATCATATGACTGCGTGAGACCAATCGACGATCAAAACATGACCTCTCTGAACAGAAGTTTTTTTATATGGAGCAATCGCTTGCTTTTTAAGTCAAATCATCTTGTTTAATCCTGGCCCTTTTCACAGCGTCGTACGACAGAATTTCGCAAGCTCAAACTCTAGTGTGACTGCTGGCATCTGTAGTGTTTGATTAGGGTTGGAGCTTAACTCTGCAGCAAGGTAGATCTCCAGGAACAGGGTTGAGCACCCCTGGCATAGACAATAGATATTAAACTCTTAATTGTCAATTTGAGTCAAACAGGAAGATTTGAGTAACACTCAGAAAGTAACACTTATATTTCGAACAACATGCGGATAAAAAAATCAAAAATGTTTCATATTTCATTACATCTGTAAAATATGTCATGTTTCTTAAACATATTTAGTTATCAGATAAATCTATCTGTGGTTGAAAATTTTAATTATTATGCAAATTATAATAACAAATACTGTGGTTCTCTGAATTTATACCATGTTTTCATGAACTAAATTCTCAATTCATATCTTTCTTAAGAATATACAATTGCCTCGATAAATATAACTTTTAGTTAACATAAGGCTATATAGTTAATATATAGTTACAAAATATAGTTACTTTTAAATATAGTAGCTTCTCTGAATTGATTTAGACCAGGGGTGCCCAAACTCAGTCCTGGAGGGCCGGTGTCCTGCATAGTTTAGCTCCAATTTCCTTCAGCACGCCTGCCTGGAAGTGTCTAGTATAGACCATTTCAATGCGGTCCTGTCATTGGCCCTTGAACATTACCTTCTTGTTATCATATTACATCATAACTGTAACAAGAGGCAATTCAATGATATTTTCACATTAAAACATCTATCATTTCATTATTCATCAATATGCAGACCTTTTTGGATTCTCCGAAGCTATGGAAATTAAAAATGTAAATCAGGGAATACATTAGGACCATTGTTATTGTTTACATTCCTTGTTTACAATGGTCTATACCTGGAAAGAGCTTGATTAGCTGGTTCAGGTGTGTTTAATTAGGGTTGGAACTGCAAGAACAAGTTTGTACAAAAAAATCAACAGTTCTGTCTAAATCAGGGGTGCACAGTGTTTAAGTATAATACAAATAACTTTAATTAAATCACCTGAACATTAAAGCCAATCCCTCACTTTACTTTTTCAGAGGAAAAGTTATTTAATTACAGTAACTCGTTATAGTTTTTAACTAATTACACTTAACGTTGGCTATAATATTGTGCTTTCCACTATTTTCATTTTTGTTTTCGATTTATATTTAGCAGCAAGAATTTAGACACTACTGTACTGTAATTTGTAAGTAAATACAGAAATGATCGCACCTTTCTCTGTGCAGTTCGGCTTGGTAAGTCCGTAGCCAGGATGAATCATGTGCGGTCGGACCGTAGCAGCAGGGGGCGCTCTTCCGGCGCACAGCCTTGCCTTTTCGGCTATAAGCGTCCTGATCTCCGGTCACGCAGCTGGTCAGCTGTCGGAGAGGCGCTCCCAGGGATTTCTTCACCACAGCACTCATCACTTCTTAACAGTAAGATTCTCTTCAACTCGAAGATACTGAAGGTCAAGAGTCAAGGTTGCTGGTGCTTCAGTGTTTTCCCGCTTTTTAAACAGTCCAGTCTCAGAAATGAATGCAAGGCTACAAAAACAGAAAGACTCATTTCAGAACAACACAAAAACTTCTTAAAGAAAAGATCTGGATCAGACATTGATATTACAAGCTGCTCCTTTTGTTAGAATAACACAAACTCTTCCTCGCTTATTTTGGTCATGCAATGGTGTGTTTCAATTTTGTCAAGATGTTAACTTATCTTTAATATTACTTCACAGAATTTTTCTGTGACTGCAAAAGAGGTTATATTCATAAATGTCAATTTTCAAATCGCAAGCCAATATTTGTAGCATTTATACGAGAGATTAAAAATTACTCACAATTGCAGATTCACTTAAAACATTTACAATTAGAATGACCTTTAATATGTACGATCTATTAAATCTCTAAATTGCTGTTATCTTCTTATTTTGCCCTGTTCACTCTCAATTTCTATATCTATCATTTATATATCCTCAGACCAGATAACTTATTGACATTTCTTTATTTTTGTTTGATTTCTGTTTTTTTCCTTTTGTTTTTCATTCTTTATTGGCACCATTGTAAATAATCAAATGATTACTATTATTGTAAATAATGTTTACCAAATGTATCTTTCTGTTATACAATAAATGAAAAACAAAAAAAGATTAAATAAAAAACAACACTGGAAAAATACAAAAACATTGTGCCTCTTTCATTTATTTCTAAATTACCTATACTTTAACGACACTGTATTTGCAACAAACATTTTT
>CAIGQQ010011562.1:696582-767295 GCA_903798035.1 Danio albolineatus | reverse complement strand
ATTTATATATATATATATAAATTGTTTTTTTGCACGGATGGCACTTTGTTAGTGTCATGCAGTGTTGAAAACTGAAAAAATGGAAACCATTATTGACTACATCAAAAATTATACACACCAGTTTTTGATTGTATCATGTTATTTAAACACATTGGTTGACATTAAGGATATAGTAAAGCTTTAGAAAATGATATTCGAGTTAAGAAAAGAAAAATGATGAAGGATTATTTAAAAATAAACATTTACCCGGACCAGTGAGGGGTTTTAAACAAAGAAGAATTCAAACAAATCCTCTGAAAGCTGGAAGACTACAGCACTTTTGAAATGCTGCGTTTGTCTGAATGAAATTCAGCCGCAAACTATATCAAGTCCCAGTTATTCGAGTACGCTTCTATATTTAGCCTAGGAACCGCAGACCCTGCGGTAACACACAAGGAAATACCCATTAACACGAAAATAACGATATTAAAAGGAAAAAATACGTGTAATAACATGTAGATGCGTTTAATGCAAATTATGAGAAGACTTTGTTTTTGTTGTTGCTTTAAAGACAAGCTAACCGACTGACGCTAGCTTAACTTATTTCTAATAACCATTTGTTTGCAATTAAACGTAAAGTCGCCATATATCAGTCGCATCTATAGCATAAACGTGAACTATCGTTTTTGGTGTGCATAACGACGCATAAGATGATGTCGCAACATTTGAAAACGGCAGCTAAACCTGAATGTTTTTCTAGCTTACTAGCTGCTATCCTCGTCGACGGCCATTTTGAGATCTTCTAATCTTCAGCTGGCCGTTTCTCTAAAACGCTCCTGAGTATTTGAAGAGGGAAAGTGACACAGTGAAATAATGATTCGTAATCACCGTTTTAGCAGCCAGGCCTGTCCGTTTATCCCAAAGAAAATCCGTGTTGACGCTGCGGATCCCAAATTCTCACTCAATCGAACTAAACGGTGAAGGAAAAAAACAAACACTTCCGGCCCCTCCTCCCCACGCGACTTTATACCTATACGCGCGCGGGTATCACTTTCAACGCTGGACAGCACAAACACGAGTCTTACGAGTTATATTATCTGCAAATTGTTATCATGCTAACAACATCCTAATTTATACTAGAAAAATGCCAACAACATACCAATTCATGCTAGCATCAAATTAAAACTAATTCAAAATGAAAGCTAATTCATGCTAAGTTCTTTTAATCTATCTATCCTTTGTAAATAAAATTGATATAGGTCATCACTATCTATCCATCTATCCATCTATCCATCTATCTATCCATCTATCCATCTATCTATCTATCTATCTATCTATCTATCTATCTATCTATCTATCTATCTATCTATCTATCTATCTATCTAAAACAGTGTTAAACCAAATTAACTATTACCAACAGGGTTTTTCAAGCCAGCCTCAAAGTTTGTCTGGACAATCTAGTTTTAATTTATTCCTCTGTTAATTTGTTTCTACTTTTAATATTACGCACTGATGATATATTTCAAATTGTATGTTTCTTGTTTTTGCTCATGTGCAAATGAAACTTTGAACATGAACACTACACTGTTTATTCTATAATAGTAATTCTGAAACAAACAGCGTTGGGGGTAAAGCTTTGTAAGTAACGAGTAAAGTAACGCATTACTTTAAAAAAAATAAGTAATAATATTTGAGTTACTTATTTTAAATGTAATGAAAGTTATTTTTTAGCTTAATTAATTTGCTATTTTAAATAAACTGACGCATTAAAATGAAAGTGGTCACAATGAACCACGCAGCCAATGAGAGAATGTGTGCATTATTTTGAACGCTCCGAAGAAACGGAAAAGGGGATCAATGAACAGTGATTTCACTTAAGACAAATAGTACAAAAATAGCAAACACATTGCTTTAAACTTCCAATAATCTGTATATACAGCATGTATAGCTCTGGGGTCAGGGAATTCTGAGAAAACATTATCCCGCAATATTATTTTCTCTGTTTTTTTTTTTAAGTTAAATGGAGGTGTAGCTTATACATGCATTGTTAATTGCAGAACTCTTCTATTAAAAAGATGTTCTGAAAGCCTCAGGAAGGTAATAAAAAGTAACACAGAAGTAACTCGAGTAATGTAACGCATTATTTACCATAAGAAGTTACTAAGTAGTTACTTTTTGGGGGAGTAACTCATATTGTAATGCATTACTTTCAAAAGCAACTTTCCCCAATAATGGAAATAAATGTATTATAGTTCACAATTAACCAAATATAACAGTTACAACAATGAATGCCAAAGTCACCACAATAATAAAACTAAAGAAGAATAACTGTAATCATCACTTATTTTAAGAAATCATTCATAATCTCCAAGTTTTCCCTCACATATTTGATAAAAAGACAAGAAAAGTGTTTGAATATTTCCAAATTTTATTTACATTTCTAAGTACATTTGCTAGTATTCACATTTCTTGTATACATTAAAAACAATAAAAACAAACGCAACAACACAAACTTTAATACATTGTAGTATGCTTTTCATATTCATTGGGGTCGTGTGATGAGAACGCTCCTCTGAACAGCGCTGTTACCATTTCAGACAGGCTGGAGAAGCAGTCTATGACGAATTGTTTTCAGAGCAGCCTTCCAGTGCAGCGCAATGAGCCACAGCAGCAGAGCAGCACCTTTCCCTCCACACTGCCCACCTCATAGTTATAATCCCACGTCAACTCTGTACCTGCCTTAATGCGCCTGGTAAAGAGAGATAAAAAAAAAGGCATTAAAAACACGTCAAATAATCCTCTACATGAACAATAAAATATGGTAAACAATTCAGATCATTAATACTTCATATATTAGATTGTGCTATATAATTTTTAGTTTACTGTTAGTTTTAATGCCTTATTAGTGACATTGGCTTTATTCTTAGAATCATTGCTAATAAATATTCAATACATAACTTATAAACAGAACAGTTTCTTAATAAACAATTATATAAATAAAAAAAATATATATATATATATACAGACGACAACAATAATGATAAAAGATGATATAGGATCTTTCAATGTAGTCAGTGATATTTTAAAACTCTTCCTGGAGACTTGGATAATTTCAGAACAAAACATTCTCTAAAATAGTAACACACATATACTGTACACTACCTGACCTGCGTCTTTTCGCCTATCTAAGTTTTAGGAACAACAAATAATAACTTTCTAGTTGATCATTTGGTATCAGATGTAGTTCATGTGAAAGGCAAAGGCCTCTAGATTACGCTTATTTTACCAAAATTAAATATGATCATGCTTTGATTTTTTTATTATTTAATAAGGACTGTAAGGTCTGACTTTGCTTAGACAAAAGTCTTATCACTTAACAGAAATAATGTACAGTATAGAATATGAAGTCATGGTGCAGTGGAAGAAGAATTAAGATTGTGTATGACTCCCATGGGCTTGGACGACTGCATCCATACATCTCTGCAATGCCTCAAATAACTTATTAATAAAGTCATCTGGAATAGCAAAGAAAGTGTTCTTGCAGGACTCCCAGAGTTCATCAAGATTCTTTGGATTCATCTTCAATGCCTCCTCCATCTTTCCCCAGACATGCTCAATAATGTTCATGTCTGGTGACTGGGCTGGCCAATCCTGGAGCACCTTGACCTTCTTTTCTTTCAGGAACTTTGATGTGGAGGCTGAACTATGAGTAGGTGTGGTATCCTGCTGAATAATTTGCCCTCTCCTGTGGTTTGTAATGTAATGGGCAGCACAAATGTCTTGATACCTCAGGCTGTTGATGTTGCCATCCACTCTGCAGATCTCTTGCACGCCCCCAAACTGAAAGTAATCCCAAATCATGATTTTTTCATTATCAAACTTTACTGATTTGTGTGAGAATCTTGGATCTATGCGGGTTCCGATATGTCTTCTGCAGTATTTGTGATGATTGGAATGCAGTTCAACAGATGATTCATCTGAAAAATCTACCTCTGCCACTTTACCAAATGATCAACTAGAAGTCACGTTATTATTTGTTGCTCTTACAACTGGGATCGACGACAAGACTTTTGTCAGGTAGTGTAAACATAATAGAGATAAATATACATTCTTCTAAAATGTTAAAATATTTAAAATGATTAAATAAAAAGTCAGAATATTTTTACACAAGTCACAAACTGGTCTCTCTTGCTCGTTAAATAAACACGAGCAGCCAATTCTACATCTAACTCTACACTCCATAAGATGCTTCACAATATTATATTTGTGCATAAACATTAGATTAGTCAGTACTGAAGCCAAATCTGGAGATAATCTAAAAATAAAACTTATGGTAATGGTACAAAAATTAATAGCCCAAATTTTAGGGAAGAAAAAAATATAATACAAATTTTAAAAAGAGCAAAAATCAAGAGAAACAAAAACGCATTAAACCGTTGACATTTTGTAGTTTTGTAATTTTTAATTTAAAAATTTCTACTTCTAAATGTTCGGTTACTAAAAAACTATTATTAAAGAGCCCATATTATGGATTTTTGAAAATGACCTTCCATGCAGTGTGTTACACAGCTCTAAGTAAAGTGAAATGTCCAGCTAAGGCTTAAATCTGAAAGTGCAAAGTGTTTAAAACGATTGATTCATATATAAAAGAGTCGACTCATTGTTGTTTAAATGAATCGTTATTAGAACGAGTCTTTAGCCGTTTCGGTTTGACGTCAACGCGAAACATAATAGTTGCGCACGCAGCCCCGGGAAAATTTGAACTGCCCGGCCCCGCCCACAGACAGGAAGAAAAAGTGGAAGACAACAAGCACTGTATTGCAGTAAGTGTTGTAGCATAACCGGCTAGAATAACCGCATAACCAGCGGGACAGCAGTGACGTGTGATCTGAGTAATATCTAAGCAAATCTTTATACTGTTTGATGGCAGTATAAAGATTTAGAGAGAAGTTATTGACAGCTTTTGGTTTTCGCGTTTTGCTCTTTGTAGACGGTCCCTAAGGACTGGTCTCTCTGCCGGCTGCGCACAGAGTTTAATATCATGCGTCCAGCGCGTAGGCAAAGCTCATTTTTAGGAAAATAAGGTTGTAGGCGATTGTATACATTGCGACGGTTGAAAAGAGGTGCTGTTTGTGTAGGAACAATGTTTCGGTCATGAGTTATTGATCCGGAAAACACGACTGCTGCTACTTTTACTGGAGTTATCAGCATTCCGGTTAAATCATGACCCGCAGACGCTGCGCTCTGAAGTGCGAGAGAAAAGCTGTGTTCGCGTCATCTCTCTGAAGAGAGCTACTCAAATCTACCAGCTTACGACGCGGGATTTGTGGCACAGTTGTTGTTAAAGGATGGATCAATACCCAGTTTATTTGGACCTGCGTGTTCTTCCAGTCGTGTTGACCGTAACAAGGTAAATATGGATGTAGTTGTCTGTATTGTGTTTGCTCCGTGCAGCATGTAGCGGTAGCCATTTAGCTTACTGCCGAATGAAACTATTTGTTGGCTTACAATAGTCCATGAAGTGTTCATTATTACTGAATGTTTGTTGTTATGATGAAGAATTTAGCAATGCGCTGTTGTACAAAAGCAGTAATTTGTTTTCAATATGTTTTGGTATTGGGACGTAACGTGGTGGACATGACGTGGTGACGTGACGTGGTAGCGTCACGGAAAGGAGGTGCTTGGGGAAAAAGACTCGCTCAGACGATTCATATGGGAGTCGGTGGAAAAATGAGGTAAAAATAAATAGATATTATAAGACATCGAAAGTGTTTTTTAACCTTGCATACATATCATCCTGTTGTTTGGGACTTCAAAAAGTGAAATTTAACCGTTCTCAACCCACCATATGGGCTCTTTAATTATTATTAATTAATAAATATATCTTGTTTAATAAATCTATTTTGTTCAAAAGCACCACAATATATGACCTATATTCACTGAGAAATGGATAAAAACATTCATCTTCAAAATGGGGTGTACTCATTTACGCCGAGCACTGTATATACAACCTGGGGTGCGTTTCCAAAAACCATCGTTAGCCAACTAATGTCGCAAGTTCCGTCATTACAAACATAGTATGCTGATTTGGCTTTCCCAAATCTGTCGTTCCTACGAACATTCGCAAACTGCAACGCAAACTTGTACAATTGCAACCACACCTCTAGAGCTGTAGTTAAAAGCGTAGTTCCTGGTTGTGTTTTATTCCCAGTATCCCTCCTAAGCCCTATTCATTTAGAACATTCTAACATATAAACTCAGAATGACTAAAATCCTCTCTCTTAGCTGTAATTTGCTTTCAAAGTATGTTTTACAGTTTAGAGATCTTCATAATGACAATTGTGTTCCCTTCGTAGTGCACTTTGAAACCATTTAAGCCATTTTGAACACAGCCGGGGGCGCCACGGTGGCGTGTGAGTAGCACGTTCGCCTCACAGCAAGAAGGTCGCTGGTTCGATCCCCGGTTGGGGCAGGTCCCGGTTGGGCCAGTTGGCATTTCTGTGTGGAGTTTGCATGTTCTCCCCGTGGTTGCGTGGGTTTCCTCCGGGTGCTCCGGTTTCCCCCACAGTCCAAAGACATGCGGTACAGGTGAATTGGGTAAGCTAAATTGTCCATAGTGTATGTGTGCGAATGAGAATGTATGAATGTGTTTCCCAGAGATGGGTTGTGGCTGGAAGGGCATCCGCTGCTTAAAACAAATGCCGGATAAGTTGGCGGTTCATTCCGCTGTGGCGACCCCGGATTAATAAAGGGACTAAGCCGAAAAGAAAATGAATGAATGAATGAACACAGCCGTGGCTCATTACAAAAGCTATAGGTGCTTATGAAAACTATAGGTGCTTTAACTAAAAAAAATATATAGGTTACGTTAATGGTTTTAATTTCTAGTAACCTAGGCTATTAATTAAGAAATGTATATGTACTGTATTGGACCTATTAGCTGAACATTTCTGCAGTGGTTTATACGCGTCAAAAATGTAATAGTTGGCATAAAAAAAACAATGGACTAAAATAATATATGTAATTTATATTATTATCATTCATTCATTTTCTTTTCGGCTTAGTCCCTTTATTAATCCGGGGTCGCCACAGCGGAATGAACCGCCAACTTATCCGGCATTTGTTTTAAGCAGCGGATGCCCTTCCAGCCACAACCCATCTCTGGGAAACACATCCATACATCCTCATTCGCACACATACACTATGGACAATTTAGCTTACCCAATTCACCTGTACCGCATGTCTTTGGACTGTGGGGGAAACCGGAGCACCCGGAGGAAACCCACGCAACCACGGGGAGAACATGCAAACTCCACACAGAAATGCCAACTGGCCCAACCGGGACCTGCCCCAACCGGGGATCGAACCAGCGACCTTCTTGCTGTGAGGCGAACGCGCTACTCACGCGTCACTGTGGCGCCCTCTTATATTATTATTATTACTATTATTATTAAGTAAGATTTCTAAATAAATTGCCTACTATAAACTAAAACCATTAACATGATGATGTATATATAAGATTAGAAAACATTTAAGCTTTTTGTAAGTGGTTTTATGTTTAAGAATAGAATATGGAATAATCTCAATGATATCTGCAAAGAAAGCAATGGCCCTACATTTGTCGTTTAAATACATTTCAATTAATATGGAAAGTGTGATGACTAATTGGTCTAATGATATTAATTGTATGAGACACAAAAGGTCACTCATGTACTCTGACATACCAATGCATACGAGCACATCTCTTACTGAAGCAGCAAAGCAAAAGAGAAGGGAGAGGCGCCTCCCTAAGAGAGCGCAAAAGGCACGCCGAACTGAAGCACCAGCTGGAGGAACTCTAGCTGACCTCGCTCCGACATTGACACACATGACTCTCAATGCATGAATGGGCTGACAATGTAGGTACGATAAAAACTGTCTAGATGTTGATTCATGTTTCTACTAACCCAGGAACAACTATATATTTGTTCACATAAGACATAAGACATGATCTATGCATTTTAAACTGACAAAAATACGTTTAGTATGTAGTGATTTATAAACTATTCTCTTTTTAATTACGCAGGAACAACTATATATTTGTTCATAAGACATGAAGTATGCGTTTAACTGACAATATACAGTTGGTTAGTAGTGATTTATAAAACTGTTTTCAGATGTGATGTTCAAAGGCCCAGGTGTTGTATGAGCATGTACGTAGATGAGTATAATCCTTTGTGTCAAATCCTCAATGATATACGAGGCATTATTTATGTGCATGACCTGAGATTGGAAGTATAATAGCCGATGCAAAATAAACATCGTTGCGCTTTCTGACATCTCTATACTGTATGTCGTAGGCCCTTTATTCTCAGCGGAGGATAAAGTAAAAGACTTTGATTTCTGTTATTTGTATTTTATTTATTCTACTTTTTTTACTGGATTTTATTTTATTAATAAAAGTGTATTTTATTCATTTACTTCACTGGAGTGGACATTAAAACATTTTCCAGAGAACCCATCAAGATTGCCCTGTGTGGTAAAGTATGATTCTGATTTATTTCTTTGAGCAAAAACATTGTAAAGATGGTCCTTTAACTAAACTCTAGCTAAGAAATTAAGAGTTTGATTGCAAAACGCGATGAACGCCATTTTTTGACATTTGGATTTTATGATTTGAAATCACTGTTCAGATGTACCTTTATCTATGTGTGAATTGCTACCATTAACACAATTTAAGAATGAACATTTTAGGCCTACTATAAAATGTATTTTTTCACAAAACGTGATATCCGCCAGACCAGTTTCTTTGCAAAGTGCGATATAACAGTTATAGAAGCGCAGCATCCCCTGGGAGGAGAGTCACCGCCGGCGAAGTGCTCCAAGTTTGCTCATTGATTTAACAATAATATCAAAACAAAAAACATATGTTTTTAAAAAGAGGATTCACTAGGCTAACTAAAAACATTTGCCATTTAATTGTTTATACTGTAGGCGAACTGTCAGTCACAGGCTACGTCCGTCTGTCAGTCAGAGAATCAAAGCTTCAGAGTCGAGCTAACCTCATGGATTTTGATGACGGATTGGAGCCGGTCATTTCAGCTGCATAATAATAACAATAATAATAATAATAACTTATTATTATTATAACAGTGAAGTAAGTCATTATATATGACGGGACGAGCCTGACAAGGCGAGCTTGTGTCCGCGGACTCAGTGAAACAGGAACTGCGCCATTGCGGCTCCGCCTGCTCTGATCATACAGGTTTTCAGCAGCCGTGTGGAAGGAGCGTCCACTCTTTCTGTAACAAGCTACAAGTCGTTTATTTAACTAACTTAATCTTACTTATCTATATTATAACTAATCACAATTAGTCCGAAGCTGTTTAAGAATGGTTGAAACGATAAACACCCTGCAGTTAGTTTGCGCTGACAGCTCAGCCGGTATGTTGTTATCCGACCTTTTCATTCAGGGACTGCCCTGGATTACTGGCACACGCCATAGGCACATTATGTCTATTATGGCATTATGTTTTTGAATATTATGAATATTTACGATTAATTGATAAATTATTGTTAATTTTCCCACTGATGATCCAATAGATTTCTTCAAATGCCACAGTGAAGCCTGCTTAAACAGTGAAAAAAAAAGAAAAGTTATGTTATGTTCTATTGTGTACGTTCTGGCCAAAACTAACTAACTCAGAATCTTATTATTAATAATCAATCTTTGTATATACTGTTCCATGTAGTTTTTATTAACTTTAATTAATTAAAGATGTTTAAAATATGATAGATAAATATGTTGCATTTTGGCATGCTTTTTGACTTATTTCTGAACTATTTATGGACATAAAATTCAATTAAAAATATCCTGGATTTGAAGAATGTGTGTCCCTGGCCTTCACTGAGCTCAAGTAATAGTTTAGCGTACAGAAATTGTGAATAAAGTTGACTGTTGATGTCTTCAATAATAATGTCAAATAACCAACATTTCTCAAAATGGATATATCTCGTTTTGCAACGAAACTCTTCAAATATAGTCTAGGGAGGATTCTGGTTTATCTTTGTTTAATTAGGGGAATTAAATAAAGGCGATCCAGCACAAAAGCGAGTGCATGTTTTTACTAAAACTAATATTGGATTTTTATTAAATGTGTGTAAAACTATTTGCACAAAACAGTTATGGGGATTTTCTCTAAAGTTACTCCACCCAGTTTAGACCGTCCTTAAGAACATTTTTACGTCATAACTAACAGGGTTCAAATGATGGATCTGTGACAGAAACTACGATTTAGGGAAACACTCGACACTACATCGTTCTTTTCCCAAACGATGCATCGTACTATAATAATTCCTAATTCCTTACATTTATAAAGCGCTTTTCTGGGCACTCAAATCGTTTTACACAATGGGGGGGATCTCCTCATCCACCACCAGTGTGCAGAATCCACCTGGATGACGTGACGGCAGCCATTTTGTGCCAGGCCGCACACCACACACCAGCTGATTGATGGAGAGGAGACAGAGTGATGAAGCCAATTATGATATGGGGATGGTTAGGAGGCCATGATGGCCAGTGGCCAGTGGCCAGATCTGGCCAGGATGCCGGGGTTAAACCCGTACTCTTTTTTTGAAGACCACAGAGAGTCAGGACCTCGGTTTAACGTCTTATCCGAAAGACAGCACTCACAGAGCAGTATAGAGTCCCCATCACTATACTGCGGCATTAGGACACACAGACCGCAGGTTGGGCGCCCCCTGCTGGCCTCACAAACACCACTTCCGGCAGCAACCAAGCTTTGCCATATGGTCTCCCATCCAGGTACTGAAAGGGCGCAGCCCTGCTTAGCTTCAGTGAGCGACCATGTAAGAGTAGCAGAGAGCTAGCTACCGTTTATGCCACGAGTTATGTTGTTGTTTGTGAAACGCACCTCTGGTTGTGTCAAAATATGAAATATTATATGAAATCCTGTTCTCAAATCAAACACTCATTTTTAAATGATGGCTGTTTTACCTGCACCCATTTCACATGATAATCAAGTTGGAGTGAATTAAGACACTTACTTGCTAGCAAAGAAAGCCACCCATGGGAAGCGGAGGTCGTGTGTGTCCACAAAGACGTTCTGGACGAATAAATTGGGGCTGCAGCTATGCTGTTGAAAGAAATTGTAAAAAAAAATTCAAATTAGACTAACATTATATCATTCTTCAATCATGGAAACAATCTTGTTTTTTTGCTTACGTTTATATAACGGCCGAGGTTTCCCTCTTGCCGAGCATCAATGATGTAACAGACGTCCTCGTCATTGAACAATCCGCGGGTGTTTTTGGGAGTTTTTTTCGGTTTTTCATTTTGTTTGTCAGTAGTTTCCAGTGGTTTTACTCTTCTCTGGAACGACTTTATGGCAAAGCACCGCTTCGGGCCTGAAGTCTCTTGTCCTGATGACACAAATTACAGACTGAGCAAATGTAATCAAATACTAAAATGATGAGAGAGAAAGAGAGAGAGAAAGATAGAGAGGGAGAACCCAACTGACCGTCATTTCTCCTATGTTCGCTAAGTTTCTTCTGAGTATCTTTCAGTGCTTCATGTGGTTTACTTGGCAGTTTTCTCTCACCTAAATGTTTGTCATGGACTGAACAGAAACAAAAACGAGGCAAAAAAGTTAGCTGCTAGATGTCATTAGGATACGTCTATAAGTAACAGAGGCCAGCTAGTGATGTGCTGTGCAGGAAAACCTCACTCCTCAGAACCCAATGTGCTCTAGCGACGGACACTAGAGGCCATTGTCTTTAAGCTCCTTGTTAAAGCAACCGACTCCCATGCGGAGGGTCGGCGGTTTGATCCCAGCTCAGAGGAGGTTTGGTGGTGTAGGATTGGCGTGGTTACATTGGTGCCATGACCGGGATGGGGGTGAGGTTCAGGGGGGTGAGTATAACAGAGGCCAGCTAGTGAAGTGCTTTGCAGGTAAATCTCACTCATCTGAGCCCGAAAAAAGATCTCTAGCGACAGACGCTAGAGGCCATGGTCTTTAGTCTGCTTGTTAGAGCAACTGACTCCCATTTGGAGAGTCGCTGGTTCGATCTCAGCTCAGAGCAGGTTGGGTGGTGTAGGACTGGTGGGGTTACATATACCTCAAACAACATGGAGAGTCTAATTTAGTCATATCAATGTTTAAATATTGCTGATTTAAGTACTTAAACAACTTTAGAAAATGTACACCAGTAATTCAAAGTGTAGAGATGAATGATATTAGCAAAACGGATAAAATAAAAACTGATAAAACTTGAATGAATAATTATATTAATGGACAAAATTGCAATATTAAATTTAAATTCCAAAACAAAATTTATGTGCAACCAAAACATTCACTGTTACAAGATTTATGCATAACAAATGGTTCACATCGTTGGTTGCTGTTGTAGATTATTACTCAGTGGAACAGCTCGAATGTGTACTGTGATGTTAAACGAAAGCATAAACATCACAAGTAATAGAGGCTTTACTAAAGATTTAATCATTTTAGACAAAAATAAAGACATAAGTGTAAAAATGGCGTAAAGAAATATTCATTTGCTAAATAAAATTAACCCTTGTGTACTGTTCAAATTGCCTACCCTTTCATTATGTTCGGGGCTGTTTTAGACCCAATGACTACCAATATAATGACATTTTTTGATTGCAAAGCCATGACACCAAATCATAAACAACATTAATATCTACCTTGTATCTTACCTTTCACTTTATCTTTTGCTGTGTCCACCTCCATAGGCTCTACAAAAAGAAAGCGACAAAAGGAAATGTCATCAATTTGCTAATAAAAATCACATGCTAATAAAGTTGAATTTTCACACACACACACCTTCACCACTACTAGAGTCCTCCTTGTATAGTGAATTTTTCAATAACGGCCCTGTTTTCATGGTTATGTTCTTTTTGCTGCTTTCCACCTCAGTATCAGAGCAGTAAGCCTCGCTCTCATAACCCTCTTTCAGTTTCTCCACACCTTCGATGAAGTCAAGATTGGCCAAATACTCATTTCCGGACACAGTGTCATCTTCATTCATTTTGTCTTCATTCACTATTTTACCTGACAGAGAGAGAGAGAGAATTGATAAATTATTTATTATTAAAACACATGAAAGAAAAGAAATGCTTTCTGAATATTCAGTGATCGCAAAATCAGGAAAAACTAGGTGGTCTGATTTATACAGACAAAAACAGAGAGAGATTGAAGAGAGGGGTTTTTCAAACTCAATCAAATATCAGCTTCCGTGTATGTGTTCTGTTATTGCACCAGAAATCTGCTTCCTCTTTTCTGCAAACTCTCTGCATGAAGTTAAAAAGCATAAGAGCTTCTCAATTGCCCTGCAAATATTCTGTGTTCAGCTTCAGCACATCTCTGCTGCACAGGAACCCTTAAGTGAGAAGTTAAAGTCATTTTCAGATATTGATGTCACTGTATCTTTCCAGGCAGCGGCATCTAGTTCTGCAAAACTGCTTAATAGTGTTCAACCATCTCACAGAAAAGAAGTTTGGTTAATATATCATTAAGCAATACATATGTGTAATTAATAACACCTGCAAAAAATTAGCAAAATAAATATTAGCCCAGTTTCACAAATAGGGCTTAGCTTAAGCCAGGACTAGACCTTAGTTAAATTAGGCTGTTAGCTTAAGCCAGGACTAGACCTAGACCTTAAATTAGGCTATTTAAGCCAAGTTTATAAAAACGGCCTCAGAAAAATACATTACTGGTGTGCACCTGAAGACAAAAAACAAAAACAAAACCCTGACATATTTTAAGACATCTCACTGCAAGTTATTTTCAGTTTAGACAGCTCAAACATTCAATTTCCTGCATGACTAGCCTTAAACCTTGTTTGTGAAACAGGGGGATTATTTTATATATACAAAACGTCATAACAGTAAAGCAACTTGAACTTGAAGGATGAGTTGATGTTTTTGTCGATGTTTTTGCTGATGGCTTACCAGTGAAAACGCACACAAAGGTGCCCTTGGCCACGTCATCTCTGCAGCGGATGCCCCATCCCTTGTGTTGTGTCATGAAGAGCTCCAACCGCAGCTGCATACCGTGCTGGACCAGCCTGTTGCTGCACATTCTCGGGTCACAGCGGCAGAGAGGGTTACACTCGTACACCCTACATGGAGAGAGATGGAGAGCGAGAGAAAGGTAGATTTTTTAAATTTTCAGCACACCTTTTAAGAGTTTACACTAAGCTGATGCTTGGTTGTAAAGCATGTCTGGCATGTTGTTGTGGGAGAGAGCCCTGTGCTCAATGGTCCCTCCCATTTGCAGGGAGAGTGGGGAGTTTGTTTTCAGATAGATCTCGAGAACTCCCCTGCTTATTTATGGCTAATGACAAATTAGGGAGTGCTATGGAGGAAACCAGAGAACCTGGGAGGGTAACCCACACAAGCACGAGGAAACTCAGCACAGAAACGTCGACTAGCCTGGTGAGGACTTGAAGCAGTGACCTTCTTGCTGTGAAGCAACAGTTCTAATCACTGGGCCACCATGCCGCTCTATCAAGAAAAAGAGGGGACTAATAGGGGTGAAAGGGGGGATTCTTCAAAACGAAAATAACAGAAGTAAGATTCTCTGGTTATTTAAAGTGAGTTAGGAATCATTCGGTTGGTGAATCATACATTAGCTGATGCGTTACCAGTCGTGGTCAATCATAAGCACATAATCCTCTTGAAATTATTCGTAATAATTCCTCTCTTTTCTTATTACCAAAAACATTATACAATTAAATGTTACACACAAAAATGTATAAAACTAATAAAAAATAAACTCCAAATTGGTTAAAAGTTGAAGTAAAATAAAAAATAAAAATAATAAAAATCTTTTAAACAGCCACTTGAGTTTCTCAACTTGTACTTTTTTGCTGTCATAAATTGCTATTTTTGCTTGACCCAATAGTTTTTTTTTTAACACAACAAAACAACCGTGGGGTCTCCATGAGGTAATGTATCACCTGATCAGAAACGTAAAATGTTAAATGGGAAAATAGCCAAAAATCCAAAAAAAATAAAGTGGAAATTACTTGAAAAAAGTGATTATGATTGGAGCCAAAACATTAGACAAGTCATCTTGTTAAATTAAATTTGAAAAAAAGTTTGTTTGTTTTTTTTCTTCAAACAATCTTTTCTATTGATAAACTGAAGCTCTCAAATGTTTTCCGTAAACATTCAAAACATTTTTTTTTATTTTGCAAACATAATGAGAATGTATACATTCTGTAAAAAAATCACAGCGTTTTCAATTAAAACATCACAGGAAAACATTCCAGTAACAGTAACTTAATGTAAAAGGAGCATTTTGAGAACATTATTAAAGATAACTTAAAAAATAGCACTCTTTTAATATTATAAGAATGTTATCTAAAAGTCTAGAAACCCTGTTAGCTGGGATATTTAACATCTCATTTATTTACTTCTTTATGTTTAATAAACTAAAAAAAAAATAATAAAAATAAAAAACTTTCTAACAACTTTTTTGAAGTCATATCTGTGCTTGAGCCTGTAAGCAAAAGCCAGTTAGCGGTGTTAAAGAACAGAGCTCAACTGTTGTCAGGGAATGAGTGTTTTTAAATATTTAGTTCTATTTGGCACTGAAGTGAATACTTTTGTCAACCCTAATTTTAAAATATCACTGTTATCGTCCTCTTTTAAATAAACTAGCCTTGGGGAGCATAAGACATGATTGGAATTTATGAAATGAAATTTGTGATTGGTTGTGTATAGACAGTAATGAAAAAGTTACGAACCCTGTTGGTAAGCTTGTTGGCAGCCTCTTATGTGTGTATCCAGCACTAGCGTCCACTGGACCTCCTGTGCATAAGGAAGTGGCCTCAACGGTCAGCTTGTGGCAAGCACATTTTGACCTGTCACACACAAAAATACTAGATGATTGAGGAAGGTTGCATGCATTACAATTAAATGTATGTACTCAAATGATTGTTTTAACAATACTGTTATTTTTAAGCTGCCCTGAAGTTCTGATACCGATTCATTATATTCAGGACGAAAAAGTAGCCAAAATGTCCATAATGACACCATTTTTGTTAATGGTATAATTTTCAAAAACCTTTTGCACTTTCATGACCTAAAACATTATGCAAAATACATAAGTTCCATATTTTTGATGAAGTAAATTTTGTGGAAACATAACCTGAATGGTGAGCCTAAAGAATTTTCTAGAGACGCACTGAATTTTCAGGTGCAAAAAAGACAGACTTTTTTTAGCCAAAAGACAGGAAAAGATGAAAAAAACTAGCTATAAAAACTGCAACGCCACACTGCAGAGAAATGTACAGCACGCTGGTTTTACTACCGTAGTCACAGCATGATGTGAAGAGGCTTTCACAGCAGACACAAAAAGCGATGCGATATGAAACCCATTTATTTCAATGGCTTGCGGTGTGCAAGGGCAGTTTTTGCTGCACTGACAAAAGTGCAGGAGCAACAGAGCTGTCTGATTAAAAATAAAATAAAAAAACATTCAACATTCATAATAGCTCAACATTCTGCTCTGTGGCTATTCTGTTCATGTACACATACACTAATCTATACATGAACTACACATGCTAACTGAAAAAGTGAAGCACGCTCAACTTACAGACAGGACATTTATACTGCATGTAGTATTCTTGCTCAAATTGTTGAGTCAAATTTTTTTAAAAGTCTTACAAAAATGCTTAATTTTTTTATTATTATGAACCATTTTCAGTTTTGACTTTTCATTTCAGTGCATCCCTACAATTTACTTTAGATTTGCAAAAAAATCCCACATATAGTGAGCTGTAAAGAAAACTTAACCTGTACTGAACATTCCATTACTTTCACACTTTTTCCCTCATAAAAATGGAGACTCAAAAGCTGTACCTGTCTCGACAGCCATCTGTGCAGTCACAGCCGACCATGAAGTCTGAGCTTGTGTTGATGAAAACACCTCGAGCTGGAACCCTGTCTTTAGTGTAAGCGACGTTAGGGGCGAGGGTATTGTCCACTTCATTCACACAGGGCACTGGCATCACCTCTTTGCCCTCAGAGATGTCCGGTAGGTACAGGTGAGGTTGTCCTGTGGTTGTAGAAGGGGGTCGTGCACGGTTCACCAGAACAAATGGGTCCATACAGAACATCTCAAGGAAGAGGAAGTCACAGCGCGTTTCAAACAAGTATTCTTGAACTTCCTGCATGTCACACAGGCTCCGCCCACATGGAGAACGATAGAAAATGTGGAAAAATAGCTAAAGAGAGTAAAAAAAAGACATTGTGATTAAAGAACTGCAATAAACTAGAGTTTAAAAAGAGGTTTTCACACAGTAGGAACTTTTCATAGTTCATAGAACTATTGGCAAAAGTACCCGCTTTTTGGCATGGCTTGCACAGCAGCAATTAAGAATGATTCAAGGAAAGCCATTTGCAAAAGCATTTCTAAGAAATACACCAACACATTCTTATGGTGCTATCACACTTGGGACGATTGCCTGGTCCGAACCAAAGTTCGATTGTCGCCCCTTGCCACCTTCTTAGCTGGTTTATGTTCACATTGTTTTTTTCCTTCTGAACCCCGGTACACTTGCGTCATCAAGCTGCTGATGTGTGTACAGCTGTTGCTACGTGACGTATGCACATCATGGTCATTCTGCTTTTACTGAATCTTTCAGTTTTGGTAACATGCGGAGAGCGACTCGAGTCTATCTGCCGCAAAAATATTAAAACCTTCAGAGCATAATGTGATGCCCGCCTAAGTCGTTTTTGGAGGAGACAAGCAGACATTATCACAGTGCTTGCCCTGGCTCAGTCCTGCTTGTCACCAAGTTACAGTACGTGATACACAGACATACACACACAAATGAACGTTATAAAAACTAAAGTTTGTTTTACAGTTGGTGGTTCACTTCCGTTATCTGGTATGATTGCACTCATATTAGAAGTGAACCAGACCAGAGATTACGCAAACCGTACCCCAGAACACCTCTTTCAGGAGGACTCGGTTACTGCGGGTACTGTGGACCAAAAGTGCTAGTGTAAAAACACCCTTAATGTGTATATGAAATACCAATGTTAGTGGTATTTGTCTAGTGTTGTGGTCTTTCTTCACCCTTGATGAACACAGAGAGTCATAGTTGATTTAGTTACAGTAACTACTGTTGGAATATCTAGCGAATTCCATGCGTGTTCAATAAAAATTAAGGTCAGGAGAGGATTTTCTTTAATGTCAAAAATATTAGTAATTTAGTAGATACAAATTAATAATTCGAACTTTGGGTTTGGTTACCCCAATGAAATACAAGAGTTATGTTCAGGAGGTTCGCAACAAATCTACATTTCCCCGACTCCAGTGTTTATACACAACTGATATTAAAAGGGGGAGTTTTGGTGGAATTCCTCACGTGTCAATCATTCTGCAGATCCTTTGCCGCTTGCTCCACTTCCTCTGCAAACCTTCTCTGCATACCAGAACTGAACAGTTAAGTACACCTTCAACATATTTCACAACTTTTACAAGCATCCAGCTCCTTGTGTCGGTAAACATGTCTAGACCTCTTGTTAGAAGAAGTCTGGAGCAAGGATGTTCCAGGGCAGCAAATCAGCATTAAAGGATCAAAAAAGACTGAAGTGGTAGCTTTACCATTACAGGAGTGAACTGCATTACAAAATACATTAACAAGTAACAGATTATGCTAAACTGTAACAATATTTTACATTTTATAGTATTTTTAAACGAAGAAATGCAACCTTGATCGCTTTAAGAAATTTTTTTTTAAATCATACTAACTCCAAACCTTTGAACGGTAGTATACATTATAGGGTGCTATCACACTATGCTATCCAAACTGTACCCAGCTGCATTTCCCGGTTCATTTGACAAGTGTAAGTGCTCCGAATCAGGCCCAGGCGCCAGTCAGTTGGCCGGCCCTGGCCTGGTTTCAAGAAGTGTGCCAGTTGGGTGTTTAATGCTGTACGCTTGCAGCATTAGAGCAAAGCATGCCTGAAGCCAAAACTGAAGACGCCACGTCACTTTCAAGGGACTGTTTCACATGAATTTATTAATCATTCTTACTTTTCAATGAAAGCAGAAACATGTGCAGCACGATGACTTTCATGATAATTTATGAGCGTCAAAAGTTGTGGATCTGTTCGGCAAAATATTTGACTGCATGTCACAACATCCCAAACGACTAAAACGATGTAACTAAAGCAATCTCCACTGTGCTGAGCGAGCGCGCTTCTCTTCCTGCCAAACTGAACAGTCGCATTGTCGATGACGCAAGCATGATCAGGTTCGGAAGGCTAAATGCAGTGAGAGGGCAGGCTGTCGGGGGAGAGGTGGAACAATCTCACTTCGGCAAGGTTCAAGGCAACTGTACCGAGTGTGAGTACGCCCTTAAATTGTTCAATAGTAAATAAAGCAACTTCCTCAAAGACCACGCACCTTTCCATCAATGCGCCTCCGAGCAGTCATTCGCCGAAACTTAAAAAGCAGTGGGATAAGAAGTGGATTTTTCCCATGGTGTACGTCAACTTGACGCGGCCTCACCTCCTCCAGACATGCAGGACAACAACGCTGATGTAAATATACAGACTTATTCTGCTCTTGCTCTAAAACCTCTACTTCATCTTCAGAAAAATACTCATCCTCATCTTCATCAGGGGCTGGTCGTTTTGCACTTCTGGAATACAGAACCAGATATCAGCTATTAGCATTACAAAACATAGCATTCTTAATCAATACAAACTCATTACTCACATTAAGCTTGAGTTAGTGTTGCTGTTTGATACACTGGCAGCTGGTAAGACAGGCGAGGGCAAAGATATTTTCTGGAGAACAACCTTTGGCTGAAAAGCTGGGGACATGATTTTTTGAGGGCTAATAGATGTTTTGGTGACGGTCTTATCGCCCTGTCGGGTTACACGTACAGGAGACGCATTTTCTGAAGAGACGGATGAAGAAGCTTTGGCTGAGGATGTCGAGGAGGAAGCTGTGTCTGAAAGAAGCAAAACACAAAAGCAATGCTGAGCATGTGATGGTGAAAATTTTGTAGCATATTAGCTGTTAAAACCTTCATGAACAGGTTGAAAACATGAACAGTGATGTTTCTTGAATGTAGTAAAAACATTTTAACAACAAGTAAGAAATGAACAATTTAATACAGTAAAACCATTAACATGCCTCAAGAAAACAGATAGAAAGTGCAAAAGCATGCAGCCAATCAGAACATTTTCAACCCTTATCTGGCATGTTTAAGAGGAAATATTATATGTAGAGTTTTGGATTAAATGTTTTTGTATCGTGTGTATTCCCTCGTGAAGCCAATACGGAAGTAACTGAAATTGCAATTCATTGACTGACCTTTGAGGGCTGGCTCCAGAAACTCCAGATGTTCACTGACTGTCATGCTAAATAGGCCATTTTTACAGCTGATAAAAACATGTTTACAGCTTGGTACAAATGATGGTTTTGGTCTTTATAGCTAATATTACCCTTCATGACAACTGTGAGGGGGTGAATATTTTTATAGCCCATTCATTTCATTTCTATTAAGTCTGCATAATTAAGGGCGTGGCCGCTTGAGTGACAGCTAGGTCTCTCTCTGGTCACCTCAGCCGATTCCGGCTGATTACCCAATGAACTTGGCATATACAGTGTATCATATTTTTGTTTTGTTTTATGTGGCTCCACGCAGTTAATTGCCTTTTAGGATTATTTCTTACAATTATCAGATAACATGGCATGCTGTGTGCACTTAATTGTGCTCACAAACCATTCAAGTGACCATTTCCCACGTGGGTGAAATTCTTATTCTTGAAAATTCTTAAACAGTCATCTGAAATGTTCCATAAATAGCCTAACACAGACTATATTTGAAGTATTTGAAAGCAATTAGCATTTTCCTTCACTAGAAAAACGTCATAAGAACAACGTTTAGTGGCTCAATGGATTACAACAGTGTTTTTAAAAGACCAAACACAATAAACACTTTATTGATTTAGTTAGTATACAGTCAAGCATATGTGGTCAGAACACAAACAAATAACAGGTAATAAAGAATTGAATGTTTCTCTCAAAGAAAAGCCCATCTATTCAAAACGCTAGCAGGCATCTGTAGCTCCCCTCACGTTCCGTCTCTTTGCCCATGTTTGGGTACCCACCGACAGTCGGCATAATGAGTGTGACAGCGCAATGACATGTGAACAAAATGGTGATGGTTGGCTACACCCACTTGTAGCTTCATTTGCGCTCTTCAGAAACCTATGGGTGACGTCAGGAACACTACGTCCATATTTTTACACTCTATGGTTTATATACATGCAAACAAATTCAATTCAAATGTATAGGGGTGCTGTTAAAAGCTTAATCTCAATCATTCGCATACAAAAAAAGTATGTATTTGCAAAATATATGTGTGTACTGTGTATATTTATTTATACAAATACTTATATATATATACTTTTACAAATGTTTATTTGTACATATACACACCTATCTATAATAAAACATATGCATGCATGTATATTTACATATACATACAGTAATATGCATAGTACACACAAAAACAATGTTAACAAACTTTTATTTTAAATAGGGTTAATCACAATCAATCATTTATCAGAACTAATATATAGTTAGGGCTGGGTGATTTGGCCTAAAATGAAAATCTCGATTAATTGAACATTTTAACTAATTAATATTTGTTTATTTTATTTTTTTGCCCTCATTGTTCACTGAAAAGTTTTTTACAGAAAATATGTTCACACACATATAACAAGTGAGAGATTTTTGAACAAAGGGCGAATTACTTGATTTTAAAATAATTGAAGGACACACACTATCAACTATATATGATTATTTATTAAACATCAACATTGAACAACTGAAATTAAAACAAACTATAGCTGTGTCTCATTTCAGAGGCTGCATCCTCCATAGGATACATTCAAAGTGCGCTATATCATCAAATCGCGTCGACAGCCGTCTCATTTCAAAAAAGTTCATAGGCTCCTTCAAATGCAGCCTCAAAATGCGTCCTTCGTTTCCCAGGTAATGAAGGATCCAAATGGTAGATCCTCCGCAGGCTCTAACATCTCAAAATTCATTGAGAGGTGATAACAGCAAGACTCCGGATTAAATGTAAGAATTAGGTTTATTTTACCTGGATATCAAAACACGTTAAAAAACAAAAGGAGTATGACACGTCTTACTAAAAAGTGATTTTATAGACAGTTAGCATTTTTATGTGCACATGTATGGATCAAAAGAAATACATTTCCAGCTTTTGTAAACCTTGTCTTCCCTTTAGATCGCTCAAAATAAGTAAATCACTTCGAAAAGAAAGTCATTACAAATTTTATTACCGCTTATTAACAGCAGGTGTTACGATTGCTTGATGACGAGATCTGTCCTCTGTAGGCTAGATCGTCTAATTTCAAAACACTCGATTAGGCCTGTGTGGACTTCGAAGGACTCACGTTTGAAGTCTGCATCCTTCGGAGGATGCAGCTTCTGAAATGAGACACAGCAATGGTCTAGAATGAACCGTCACTTTTAGTCTTATAAAAAGAGTGAAAATACATATTCTGCACTTTTGGAAATAAAATTAATCATTTTCAAAGTTTTCAAAAGTAGAAAATAAGCAGTATCTCCTCTAAATAAAAAAACTCTTTCATATCCTGTAAATAATATTTTAAGCAGTGCATATCTTGAATCTTCTGCAAATAAATATTTGAATGTAAATAATTTAATTGTAATAGAACATATGCCGAATCAAGGCATCTCTGGCACAGCTTACAATCATTGTCAATGTAGTGCAAACGTGCAATGTGTAGTTAGTTTGAGATGTGTGCGGGTCTGCGACTGTGCGAAGGCTGCGCCGGACTACACCCGTGCGTTTGATGCAGAAGTATCAGCCTTAACAGAGCGGGGTCACGTGACTCCACATGTGATGGGGAAAGTAATTGAAAAAACTGACCTGGAAAAATGAGATCGATTATAGAGTCTGAATGTCAATTGCGATTACTTTTCGCCCAGCCCTATATATTAGTATTTTTCTAGAATCTAATTAATCTTTAAAAAAAAAAAAAATTTTATAGTGAACATAAGCAAAAAAATAAAAATAAAAAAAACACACACACAAAGTTTGTATTTGTGCAAAATTAGATACAGACATATGTACTTTTATAGGGCATTTACACAAGCTGTTTTTTTGGTTTCTTTTTAGATAAATTTGTTTAGGCTCAACATTTAAAACACATAATGCTGACGTTTGCATAAAAGAAGCAGGAAATGTGCATGAATAGCCCAAAAATGAGCTAAGAGCTACCTGATTTAGAAGAATGCAGTGTTTTGGGTTGAGAAGATTGTGATTTCTCTTCAGGTGAATGGTGTTTTTTGTGAGAGTGTTGTTTGTGACGATTCTTGATAGTTAAAATATGCTCCAACTTGTCTGATCCTTTATAAATCCACTCCTTCTGCTTGTCATTCTGAGAGAGCGAGAGAAGAAAAAAAAAACACAAATAAATCCAATCATAAGCCTTAAAATGGCCAACCTGAAAACGAAACCCAAAATTGAAATATTTTTGAATAAATTGAAAATAGTGATGGTGTAAGTAATATGTTGGGGATGCAATCCTACATATGTGACGACCATTTTACGATTTTGAAGGCTATAAACCAAACAGCTGAAACGTCTGATAAAAGGTCATTTTAAACGCATGTTTCCTGCTAAGCTGAGTAAACACACAATGTTGTTTTTTTTTGCAGTTTCTATAAAGTACAATCTCACAGACAGATCTTTAAGTTAAGATTCTTGAAGAGGGTTTCTGTAGGTTTCTTCAAATCAAAATGTAAGACATTTAAGACGATTATCAATGAAATTTAAGACTTGCACAGGGCTAAGCACTCAGGATTTTTTCTAATGGCCTTCATTACTTCATTAAATAGATTTTGTATTAATGGAAGATCATGTAAAGGAAGGTGCTGCTTATTTTTCTTTCCCTGATAAGGGAATTTAATTTGGGAATTTGATGTTAAAATGTCCAATAGATTCAGTTGTGAACTGTATCTCTTTGCAATAAAAAAATTACTTCAACATATATTAAAAAAATAAGTTTTGAGACGGATTATAGGTAATTGGTTGTTATTATTTGATTATTTGGACATAGGGAAATTAAAAACAAAAATGATTTAAGACCTACAACAAAACGTTTCAGTGACTTTTTAAGACCTAAAACTGTTTATGAAATTTAAGACATTTTAAGACCCCGTGGAAACCCTGTTGAAGAACGACAAGTTAACATCACTGCTGAGGAACTGTGCTACACTGCCTTCAATAAAGTCTTCTCCCCATAACACTTCTTATCAGCTTACTTATTCTATGTATTAAAGCCATCTCATTTATTTGCAATCCACACAGTTAAGCAAAATACAACAAAATCGAATCAATAGAAAATACAATACAAAACCATTTTTTTTAACAGGTACTCTTATCATCTCTGTGTAAACTACAACACGACTTCCAACAAGAGTTTTCCACATGCTCATTACTGTACACGTTCAGTCTGCAGTTAACAATAGTGGCTTACATGATTGTATTTGTATCAGGTCAGTGATGTTTCTTTACAAAGTGATAAAGTATGATCAAATATTGGCCTTCCATAAGAAATACGGTGTTTTCAGTCATAAAACCTAAAGGTCTCTTGAAATTAAAAGGACATTTTTTAGATGTTGGTATCAGTATTGTTAGTTTTTAAGATATCTATAAGCCAGTGACAATATTCGCGTTTAGAAGATATAAAACTGATATAAACACCCAAAGCTTGTAGTTTGTCACTTCCATCTACATGGATCAACGGTTTTATTCAGGTCACCTCATAATCAAATCATAACCAATCAAATGCTCTCTAGTATCTGACATGCTCCGCCCCCTTCAATATGCTTAAAATTTGATGCGCTTAAGCTTAACCACTCTCACTGGCAGAGCGGTGATAAAAAAGGGGAAGAGCTACTTTACGTCCCACCCTCTCTTTATGTTAAACTAGCAGCCCACAGTGAACTCAGTTTCACCTTATAGCAGATCTGGACCAGGCTGCCGTCCAGCTGAAGCACCGTACAGTCCTCAAACTGGCCATTCCGCACTGCCTTGGTCTCTTGACCCAAGCGAAGCACCACAGCAATGGGGTTGGGATAGACTTGAAGATAATCCTTAACCTGCCTGCGAGATGACTCATCCTTAATGTCCCTCCATACCTTTTTTGCTGAAAAAATAAGAAATAAATAATTTAACCAAATAAACTTTGAGGAATACTGAGATTTTAAAGGGGTCTTAAAGAGATTGTTCACCCACAAATGAAAGTTTTCCCACCCTTCACTTGTTCAAAACGTATTTATTTAAGTTTCTTTCTTCTGTCGAACACAAAATAATTGAAGAATGCTGGTAGTTGGCACCCATTAAATTCCATAGTAGCTTTTTCCCGCTATGAAAGTCAATGGATGCCAGCATCCAGCATTCTTCAACTGTAGAAAAAAAACAGTAGAAAAAAACTCATAAATATGTAAAACCACACGAGAGAGACTAAATAATGAGGTCATTTTTTCATTTTTGGGTGAGCTATCCCTTTAAGTTAAGACTAAGAGTAAAAAAAAAGAGAATTTCTTACTTTGTTTGCAGACAAAATAAAGGTCTGGAAGGGCCAAATAGGTTGCCAGGCCATCATCAAAAAACACCAAGAACCTAATTTTAGAGAAAAGTAAAAACACATCTGCTAAAGACACAATAACTATACACTACCTGACTAAAGACTTTTCAGCAATCCCAGTTGTAAGAACAACAAAAAACAACTTGACTTCTAGTTGATCATTTGCAAAAGTGGCAGAAGGTAGATTTTTCAGATGAATCATCTGTAGAACTGCATCCTAATCATCACAAATACTGCAGAAGACCTTTTGGAACCAGCATGGATCCAAGATTCTCACAGAAATCAGTCAAGGATTGGCCAGCCCAGTGGCCAGACATGAACATTATTGAGCATGTCTGAGGTAAGATAAAGGAGGAGGCATTAAAGATAAATGCAAAGAATCTTGATGAACTCTGGGAGTCCTGCAAGAACACTTTCTTTGCTTTTCCAGATGACTTTATTAATAGGTTACTTGAGTCATTGCAGAGATGTATGGATGCAGTCCTCCAAGCTCATGGGAGTCATGCACAATATTAATTCTTTTTCCACTGCACCATGACTTTATATTCTATACTGTACATTATTTCTGTTAGGTGACAAGACTTTTGTCTAAGCAAAGTCAGACATTACTGTCCTCATTAAATAATTAAAATCAAGGAGTGATCATACTTTATTTTGGTAAAATAGGCATAATCTAGAGGCCTTTGCCTTTCATATAAGCCACTTCTGATACCAAATGATCAACTAGAAGTCAAGTTATTCTTTGTTGTTCCTAAAACTTGGATAGGTGACAAGACTTTTGTCAGGTAGTGCATTGCAAATTCTCATTACTCACATGAGGATTTAAATAGTGCTTTTCCCCTCACACTGCCATTTCTGTTTGGCCTTGTTGTATAAAAAAAATGTTGTTGACAGTGAATACCCCCTTCACTGTTCTGCTTTATACTTATACTTCCTTTTTCTTCCATCCTGAACACTGTTAAATATTATTAATGTTACTCATTGAGTGAGACGAACTAAAACGTTTTACTGTCTTCGTAAAGGTTTTGTTAAATTTTTTACACTTTTTATGAAAGAAACTATAAGACCTGACTTACATACCAATACAACTTATCTGGTTTTTATCTTTCAACAATGCAATTTTAACACAGACCACATACAGGCAAGCGCAAATTAATATCCAGAAAATATGATATATACTGTAGTCATATATCAGACTACAATAAATGAGGCACTGGTTGAAAAAACAATTACATAAAAATGAATTGAATAAAAGGACACTGAACTCATTTAAAAACATTACGCTAAATTCCAAAAGACATGAGTGAACAAATGAGAACAATTTACCTCATGCGATTCTTGCGCTCAGGAAGCTCAACCATCACACCAGCATTATACATGCTCTTTCCGTTTTCAGATTTGGCACTGGCCACAACACGACAGCCGATGTACAAATCCTTGAGAGAAGGAGGCTTGAAGGCGGCCACATGATGAGCAGGCAGCTCAATGGTTTTACCCTTCTTAAACTCCACCTTATAATTATTGCCATTATCTAAAAGGAAAAAGACATAAAATAGCATTACATATAAGGGATAATCTCAGCTCTTTACCTTCTTATTGTGTATTGAAAGGTTCCGCAATCTCAACTGAAAAATGAAGAGGGTGGAATAAATAGTAGTTTATACCAGGGGTGTCCAAACTACGGCCCGCGGGCCATCTGCAGCCCGCAATCAGTTTAGCGGCGGGCTGCAGATTTTATGATTTTTCCAATATCCTGCAGCCCTAATTGGCTCCCTGACTAAGTGTCCGACATGCAAAGATTAAACAGAGTAAAGCTCCGTCAACTGTCATCAAGTTACTATGGTTACTGCTAAAAACTATATACTCCCTAAAAATGGGAAGTGGATTTATTTAGAACTGTGATCAAAACTGACTGGAACTACTATTGCGTTAAAAGTCCTATGAAGTGCTTTGAAATGTGCACTTGTTATTCGATGTTTGATGTAATCTCAACTGAAAAATGAAGAGAAGGTGGGGCATAGAGTAGCTCCTCCCCTTTAAAAAGCCAGCCATCAGAGTTTAGCTTTTATCATCGCTCTGCCAATGAGAGTGGTTGAGCTCAAGCGCATCGGAAGAAAACCAAATGTGAAGCGTCTTGAAGGGGGTGGAATATGTCAGATGCTATAGACCAGTGGTTCTCAAACTTTTTTCACCAAGTACCACCTCAGAAAAAAATTGTCTCTCCAAGTACCACCATAATGACCGGTATTGAAATACAGTAGCGTAGTAGGCCTAATTAAGCAGCGACAGCACTGCACAGTTAAAAAAAAGACAAATCAATTCCTTTTATTAAGAAAATGTATTATTGTCAGCCACTTTATACATTATAAATAGTTTGAACATTAACTGTGCTTGCAGAGTAAAAAATAACTACCATTTAAATTAAAATGTGCTTTTAAAAGTGATTTAAAAATGGCACTGTTCTTAAATATTAAAAAGAAAACTGCTGTACTTGTAAAGTATTAATGTACAGTAGCCTATTCATCAAAACCTGCAAATGTTGCTTGGACCTGATGAATATAGATTATATGTCATATACGTATATATGCGTAAAATGTATATACGTAAAATGTATATACATACATTTTTTATACCTTTTGAGATATATTTTGCATGTACATATGACATAACTTTGATATCTAAACGTTAACTTGTATTTTGATACGATTCGGAATTACATATTTAAATTAGAAATTAGATCCGCTTACTGCTGGTCATTTACAGCAGTCCTGTGTGTGTCAGAAAAGCCAGTGATTGAATGCATAAATTCCATAGTCTGTTGATATTCTTGATTCTGATTGGCTGGAGGGTGTGCAACGCTCAGGTAGTTCCAGTCAGTTTTGATCACAGTTCGAAATGAATGCGCTTCTCCCAAACGTTTATAGTAACTATAGCAACTCGCATGTGAAACCGACAAGAACTGTTACTGGCGGACGAGAGATCCGCAAAATTAGAAAAATACTCATCTGACTGAGAATGTCTTAATTGTCCACCCATGATCGGACTGATGAAATCGTATAATAATATTAGCATGTATAAGCAGCACTGACACATGCTCTCTATCTCTCTGTCTGCCTGCGCGTCGTGCATTAACGCACGGCAAGTCGTTGATTATCCCTTACATACACATGTACAGTGCTTGACCAATTCATACGTGCAGTATTCCCGAGTTAGTAACTGAAATCTCAACACTACAGGACTGGTCTGCTGAAGGGCTTCTCTAGCGCGTGTGTCTCTCCCTCCGCACAACTCTCCGCCAGCGCGTGCGCCTCTTTTTCTTCCTCCGCGACAAGCAGACTGATTTTTTTAACGTTTGATGACACGATGCACTAAAGTAAACATTCTAAGCACTCCGGTGTACTCGTACGCTTCAGGGAACAGCCAATGCTCTCTGATCACGGTGTTATCAGACGCGTCAAAGTGTTTAAAGTGTGTTCATTTTATTCTTTTATTATTCAGAGATTCTTCCGCGTACCACTGAAAGAAGTGTGCGTACGTGTACCACAGTTTGAGAACCACTGCTATAGACCATTTTGAGGAATGTAAACAATAACAATGGTCCTAATGTATTTCCTGTTTTACATTTTTAATTTGCATAGCTTCCGCGAATCCAAAAAGGTCTGCATATTGATAAATCATGAAATGATAGCTGTTTTATTGTGAAAATATATTTGAATTGCCTCTTGTTAAAGTTATGATGTAGTATGATAATAAGCAGGAAATGTTCAAGAACCAATGACAGGACCACATTGAAATGGTCTATAGAGCATTTGATTGGTCAAGAGTTGATGAGAAAATGAAGGTGAGGTGAATAAAACTGTTGATTCTTTTAGGCAGAGGTGACAAACTGCAAGCTTTACATGTTTTGGAGCACACTGGCTAAAGGATATCCTTAAAACTAACAGACCTTCATAACCTTTAAATGGCTTTACAGCCAAACCGAATCAAAAATTTCAACAGACCAAGGAACAAAAAAATATAAAATCCACAAAGATAAAAAAATAAATAAATAAATAAATAAAGAGAGATGACTGGAAGTTAATGATTTGTAAAAAAAGCTTGCCTAGTGTCTCCACTTCTTGCACTGTTCCCCGACTCCAATGGTTGTGTTTTTTTCTCCCTAAAACTGCCGCCCCAACCTTGAGTTTGATCTCTTTAAGTGGTTTAGAGGACTCGCTGGATGAATTCTTGGAACCTAAGAAGATCAGCAGCAGAGGATAAATACAGTTAATGGACTCAAGGATGAATGATTGTGGTGGAGTATAGAACTTCTGGTATGTTTGTCACGTTACGCAACATTGAGCTGCCATAATATATCACGGTGAACAGTAAAAAATAACTTACTTTTCTTAGCTTTCTTAGCTTCTTTAGCAGGAGCATCATTGCTGGTGGTCTTGTCTGGAGCATTTGTTGGTGACTCAGGAGGTGAATTAGATGGTTCATCAGGCGAATCTTCCACGTCAGCGGATTCTTCAATGCTGCCTGATGGCGATTGCGCCCTTGCTGCTTCCTTTTGGGAGCTGGACGTCTTTGTGACAGGCGGGCTTTTAGAAGACCTCGACCTGCTTGTGGGACTTGTGACGACAGAGGGTTTAGCAGATTTGCTCCTTGTTTTTGACTTTCTGGTTTTGTCTGTGGATTCTACATCACTCATATTTTCATCTTCTTCAGGATTGCTTGTCAAGGTCGACTCTTCAATAGGAGTCTCTGTAGTCGATTCGGGATCAGTCTGGTTTGTTTCTAGGGATGCTGTATTGTCAACAGCAGGAGGACTTTTTGAGGGTGGAGGAGTTTCTGAAGGGGTCACTGGCCTTACTTTAGGATCGGTACTTTTTATTGATGCAGAATTGTGATCCCCACTAGATTTTAGCTTTGAGTTATCAGTGACTTCAGAAGATGTTACTTCTGATGGTTGAAATCTAGTTTTTGTAGCTGCTTTGTCATCAAAACAAAGACTGTCTGACCGTTCTAAATCACTTTCAAGTGAATCCACTTCAAAAACTGATGCCTTCAGCTGAGATTCATTCTTAATTGCTGCGATGGACAGTGAACTGTGATTTTCAAATAATTTTGAGTTGCTCGGTGCTGCAGATAGTTCTGTATTTACTTGTGTCAACCGAGGCTCTGACTTTATTTTTGATGTGGATTGAATACTGAGGAGTTCTGGTTGTTTGTTTGGAGTCCTTACTGAAGGGGTCACTACTGTCGACTGGGGTTCAGTCTTAATTAATTTCTCAAACGGAGATGAATGACTATCTTCCCAAGGAGTTAAGGCTGTCCATTCAGGTTCTGTCTTAATCGTTGGTTCAAAAAAAGAATTATGATTCGTGATAGATTTGCATTGTTCTGAACTGCTGAAAAGTGATGATATTTTAGGAACACTCGACAGAGACTCGGTCTTGACTATTGTGATGGAGTTAGTTATTTCCAGTTTTGGTGTGACAGACTCAGGACGGCCGATCTCAGGGGTTGAAGATGATGAAGGTCTGTTGATGTCAGATGATGATGTCGACAATGGTGAAGCGGCACCCATCGAGGAAGTTTTGCTCACCATTTGCACTAAGTCTTGAACAAGTTTGGATGACTTCTGAATGGCCACAGTCACCTTTTCAAGCTGAGAGAGAAAGAGAGATGTAAAAAAAACTAATTAACATAGTAAAATAAAAAAGAAATATTAAAAAAAAAAAGACACAATTGGACAAATTGTGGTAAAAATAGAAACGATTCACAAAATAACATAGCAGCATGTGTGTTACAGCTTTTGTTTTTAGCTGACATCCTCACCATTGGTTCCAAGGTTTCTTTGGTGGCTGAAAAACAAAAAGAATTTTTTAATAAGTAAATGGTACAATAATTTTATATATATTGGCTTCATTTACAATAATATTTCCAGGCATTTTCCATTAAATGTCTCTCACCGCCCAGATCAATGACAACAAGATCATCATCATCATCCTCTCCATTACAGATAACATTTCCCCGTCGCTCTGCCTCATCATCTGTGATCTGGATGACGTCACGAGGCTGTCCTCCTCCTCCTCCTTCCTCTTCAGAGTCCTCGTCTCGATAATCCAATCCCAGCAATGCATAGAGACCCTTCATCACAGACTCGCACTCCAAGACAGATCTGATATAGGCACAAAAGGCAGGAGTCGATAATAAGGAGTAGCCAATGTATAAAAAGATCTGTCTCTTTTGTCACAGCAGAACATTTTTTATTTTTCACACCAATGTGAACATTCAAGTGATTTCATACCATTCATAATCAATATTCCTATCGCGTATTTTATTTAATTATGTAAATTTGTGTCTATATATTTATTAAGATTTATATTTATTTCAGTAATATTATTGACTCATATGAAAATGTTTATATGATTCATGTGCAATGCAGTTTGTAAAGCAATATTTTGGTAATACTTTAAAAAAATTGTCTTTTAGTTCATGGATTTACTAACATCAACAAACAATTAGTAATACATTAATTATGGTGTTTATTCATCTTTATTAATGTCAGCTAATGTTAAGTTAAATAACGCTAGTTCATGCTAACTCACTGTGTACTAATTTAAAGAGCACAATTTTAGATATTAAATATGATTAATAAATGCTTTGCAAGATTAAGACTTAATTAATTAAGACTATTATTAATAATGGAGCATTATTCTAAAGTGCTCCTTTTTTCTTTTTAACAAAATTCTTGCCAGAAATTGCACAATTTAGTTTACAGATTCTGTCTAGCCCTGGCAAAAACACGTGAGAGAACTCAATTAAACCCCAGCAAACTGAGAGACGCATCTCAAACAGGGTGCAAACACCCAATTGAGCTCTCTGTTGCCCCTTCTAGCTTTTAACTGGACAAATAAAGCACATTTATTACACATAAGTTGATTCGGTCATTTCATAAGTATAAAGTAAACAGTTGTGGTCCCCACATGTGGGTTAAATTCAGTGTTTCCACACATGGGTTAACTTTAGAGGACTCTCCAGATTCACTACTCTCAAATTCAAGGACTTAATGAGGGGCCAGTGAGAGAAAGGTTACATTGTGTTACCTTGAGATACATTGTTACCCTTCATGTGTCAAACAGAATGCTTAGTTTTGGCCCAATGACAGAGGCTGTTTCTGTTTTGTACATCTAATACTACTATATTTTAAAATGCTCTAATATTAACTTTTGCATAGATTTAATTAAAAATATTCTTTTAAAAACTAGGAAATATTGCTTAGATATGCAAAGCCTTCACATATCATGTATTCTCAATGGTTGATTGAATTATAAAACCAACTTAGCATTGCACATCCTGTGATGTGACTACTGCTGAAAGACACATTGCGATATTGATGCTGAACCGATATATTGTGCAGCCCTAGTGTGCATTAAAATAAAGAAAAAAAGAATGAAAGAAAGAAAAAGATAGAAAGAACAAAAAGAAATAGAAAGTACAAAGAAAGAAAAACAAATGAAAGAACAAAAACTAACTAATATAAAAAGCAACAAAAGAAAGATTTTTTTTAAATAAACGAAAATGAAAGACAAAAGAAGAGAAAGAAAAAGGAGGTAAACAAAAGATGAAAGAAAGAAAAAGGAGGTAAACAAAAGATGAAAGAAAGAAAAGAAAACAAACAAAAGAAAAACAAAAGAAAACAAACGAAAGAAAAACAAAAAAACAAACAAAAGAAAAACAAAAGAAAACTAACGAAAGAAAGAAAAACAAAAAACTAACGAAAGAAAGAACAAAAAACGAACGAAAGAAAAACAAGAGAAAACTAAAGAAAGAAAAACAAAAGAAAACGAACGAAAGAAAAACAAAAAACGAACGAAAGAAAAACAAAAGAAAACGAACGAAAGAAAAACAAAAGAAAACAAACAAAAGAAAAACAAAAGAAAACAAACAAAAAAAAAAAAGAAAAACAAAAGAAAACGAACGAAAGAAAGAAAAACAAAGAACGAATGAAAGAAAGAAAGAAGAAAGGCAAAAAGAAAGATATTTCTATACAAAATATACAAGAAAAACACAAAAGAAAGCAAGAAACATAAATTACAAATTGGACAAAAAGTGATGAAGAAAAACAGATCAAAAAGAAGAAAATAGTACAAAGCAACACATCGGCATGCATATGAACAATTGGCCTGACCAGTTCAGATCCTGGCATCAACAATAAATAAACCCAACTCACTCGCAGGCGTTGCTGTACAGAAGGCGGGTGCACGTGCCGTCTCTCTCCTTCTGCTTCACCCACTCTTCCACCTGCGCCAGCTGCTCGCGCCTCTGCATCAGATGAGGGTTTCGGTCCACCTCGGCCTGGATCCACCTCTGCAGGTCATCCTTCGTCATCCTCAGGAGGTTTTCATCATCCTTTTCTCGACTCATGGCTTTACTGTTAAAACAATTTGATGAAAAACGTCATATATGTGCATGATTTGCATTAGAGACAGGGTGGCGCTGCTCTAATATGATTGATGGCAAAAAGTTCTTGCATTTGTGAAGATGTAAAGAGTACAGCAGAAAGTATCAAGATCCTGATGGATGAGCACAGAACTTCCAGTTGTGCATTTCTTTTATATTGCAAAAGGTAGATGCAATGGCTGTCAATCTGAGGGATCAAGTCAATCCAAGACGACATTGAGGTAAAGTTGGTTTTGTATATTTACACATTCGTACATTTACAGTCCCTATATAGCAGTCTAATAAAACATGAAGCATATTAAAGCATCTTTTGTGTGTTTCCTGTTTTCAATAAAACCAAACTGTAAATGGAGATTTTATGACGTCATTAGCATGGACATCGTCTGTGTCACACGGTACAATTGCTTTAGAGAAATTTAACCTGTAATTTAAACTGTTACTAGGGTTGCATAATATATAGTTTCTGCATCAATATCACAATGTGATCGTTCGCAATAGTCACATTGGGATACACAAAGTTGAGTTTGTGTAATAATTTTTAATTTGCATGCGTTTTTAATTAATGCCTGTAATTGTACAATGACTTTAAAAGCATTCAGGTATAAGAAATTGTATCATTTGTGACCTTAACTATGATACATTTTATTTAATTACTTTTATTTATTTAAGAATTCAGTTTGTACTGGAATACTGTTAGACTCTGGGCATGATAAAACACAATTTTAATTGTATCTTTTTCTTGATTATATTTATAGATTATTAAGGATGAACACTCACAACACATGCAAATACAGAAATGCACAGCAAATAGCAATCCGCACCGAAAATGTGTCGAGGAACCCCAAAAATCTTATAGATCGTTTCTTAGATTTTATGGAGAAGCACTCCCACTGCAGAATCATTCACATCTAACATTGTAAATTATTTCCAAATATAGATATTAAGTCATCTTGTGCATCTTAAAGCATTAACAAGGAATTTGCACCCACAGAACTGCCGCTCACTGGATATTTTCTATTTTTCAGAACATTCTCGGTAAACCCTAGAGATGGTTGTGCGTGAAAATCCCGGTAGATCAGCAGTTTCTGAAATACTCAGACCAGCCCGTCTGATACCAACAAACATGCCACGTTCAAAGCCACTTAAATCCCCTTTCTCGATTAAATCAACCACGCTCGGTTTGAACTGCAGCAGATCGTCTTGACCATGTCTACATGCCTAAATACATTGAGTTGCTGCCAAGTGATTGGCTGATTAGATACTTGCGTTAACAAGCAGTTGGACAGTTGGTGTACCAAATAAAATGGCCGGTGAGTGTATATCACAAAATGAAAAAATATTGCAATGTTAAGATTTTTCCATATTACCGTGCAGACCTGTTGCTTTTTTTGGGGGGAAAAGTTTAAGTCTGATATAGATTCATGCTGCACTTTCTGTAATATCCACAATAAAACTGTTGTTCATATTTGATTGAATTGCCCAAACACACAATGTATTTGGATTGAACTGTTTATGGTTATTCATCGCAAAGCACATCTGGGTTTCTTGTTATCTTTTAAGAAGGTCGCTGGTTCGAGCCTGGGCTCGGCCAGTTAGCAATTTTGTGTGGAGTTTGCATGTTCTCGTCGTGTTCGGGTTTCCTCCGGGTGCTCCGGTTTCCCCCACAAGTCCAAAGACATGTGCTTACAGGTGAATTGGGTAATCTAAATTGTGCAGCTGGAAGGGCATCCACTGCGTAAAACACATGCAGGATAAGTTGGCGGTTCATTCCACTTTGGCGACTCCAGATTAATAAAAGAACTAAGCCAAAAAAAATGAAAGAAACGAATGAATGAATTTAACAAATTATCAATCTCCCTTTTTTTATTTTATTTATTTATTTATTTATTTTTTACAAAATTTCATATACACTGTTACAAATCCTCTCACCTCTCACAGTGTATTCACTAGGTTTATTAACTCTTCTAAAAATATCAAAGCTCTTAAAACTGTTAATTTAGTTCTCCTCTATAAGTTATTTGTCTGATGATCTTAAACTATTCATTGTTTACTCTTTAGCTTTTCTTGTACTTGAACATTTAAGCTTTGACTCTTTGTAAACTTCATGTTTGATGTTCTTATTTTTGTTACCCTGCCATTAAAATAAAAAAACAAGATGAAATTGCTTACTTCTCTGGATTTTAACATTCTTCAAAAAATTTGGTGTCATGCAAGTACAGCAAACGGTAGTGGTGGTTATAGTAGTTTTTTATTTTTATTTTAATGAAAATAAAATCTTACACAATGTGCCTACAAATTTGAGCTCTATTATATGTTAAAGTCTGAAGAAGCTACACATCAAAAACAGTTGACATATACTTAACATCAGGGTGCTAATTACAGGGAATTACTCACTTGACACCCCTGAAGGACATCAAAACAAGATGTATGGACGGTGGTCAACATTTTAATAGTAAGACATAGCTTTCTCTGACATCTGATCTTAAATATTAATAATTAAAATGTATAACATCTCCCTGTGGTCGAGTGGGTTTCCTCCGAGTGCTCCGGGTTCCCCCGCAAGCCCAGACATGTACAGGTGAATTTGGTAGGCTAAATTGTCTGTAGTGTATGTGTGTGAATGAGTGTGTATGGATGTTTCCCAGAGATGGGTTGCAGCTGGAAGGGCATCCACTGTGTAAAAACATATGCTAGATAAGTTGGCAGTTCATTCCGCGGTGGCTACCCCAGATTAATAAAGGGACTAAGCCGAAAAGAAAATGAATGAATGAATGAAAAATGTATAATATAAATATACATTTGATCCCCCTATAATGGATTATACCATTGTGAATGTAGAATCACGCCAATCAATGGCAGAAAAATTTTCAGCAGTCTGAAACTGGCAGTTCTAGAGCACTGATAAACATCTTAAGTATTCACAAAACATGTTTCTTGTAAAATTGGTGTTTATATCGCCATGTAGTGTAAAAATCATTGTAGTGTACACATCATTTGTATACTTTGACCTACAGTAACCTCTAAAACAGTCACAAAATATCCCTCAAAACACTGAAAACGTACACATTGTATTAAATTACTTAACATGGTATCGTTTACTTGGTATTCTTACTGTTGAATTCTTACTGTTTGGTATTCGGCTAGTTATGACATTTTCTACTTGATACTAGGCTAATTGTTATGTATGAGTACTAAAATGTCACTTATTTATTAAGATAAGTATTATCAGTTCATAATTTCGACCTTTCGGTCAGAAAGGCTATCAGCTTTGACATTAGCATCTATTATTTGGTCAAGTATTGTAAAGTCCACTCACGTCAGAATGTTTAGTTCATTAATGCTGCTTTAAGTAGTATTACATTCAATAATCATACTCTTTCTTGAGTATTTGTACTATTTTAGACATAATAAAGGGTTTGGGGAACTGCGGTTTACATGATGCAGATGTCCAACACTCAACGCCAATACTATTGACTGACAACTCAAACTGATGATTGACAGATCAAGTAAACGGTTAAAAAAGACGTTACTCATTGGATACGAACCACAAATAACATTGTAACCTTTACATTAAGCACAACTAAGGCCTATTAAAAACATAGAAGGCTACTATATGCTATGTATTATCGGGTAGTTAGATAAAAGGTAACTTACACACTGTCCAGTCTTCCCAATGTAATGTTGTATGTTTGAATCCTGGAAACGCTTACATATCAAAAACAAACCAACGTAACGTTAAGAAAATAATACCCACAGCTTCAGGAGTATCCGGCGCACAATATTCCGTGTTTAACGTTATATGTCGAAAATGATGCACGGTCGCTGCTTTACAGAGAGCCTACAAACCCCTGAACCATATGGACAACTAAAACGGGCGCAATAAAAGAACTAAAAACACATGGAGGGAAAGCATTTCCAGTATTATCTATGGTAGCGGATGCAGAATCTACAAGAAGCATTCTGATTGGTCCTGTGTATTTTGACGCGGGAGTATTAGCCACTCCCACAAACCCACAGATCACTTCCAGCAATGAAAAACGTAACCTAAAATAGATATCTATATGGACCTGGCGGAGGTTGATGGACGTAATGTAATGTGTGTAATGTATTATGCCAACGTGTATTTTTATGTGAAAGGCCTGTTGATGATTACTATTGAATTTATAAAGTGTAATTTATCAAGGTTGCCTGTTAGACGAGCCACCGTACGTGACATCTGTTACTTTTCTCAGCGCTGTAAAACAGAGACCAATCACATTTGTCTTGTTAACCCTTTAACTACCCTACCAACAACAAAAAATCAGAATCAGAAAGAGCTTTATTGCCAGGTATGTTCACACATACGAGGAATTTGTTTTCGTGACAGAGCTTCCACAGTGCAACAGAATTACAGAGACAGGACAAAAAACAGATAATAAATATATTCAAAAAAAATAGAAGTAAGTGTTAAATGCAAATATACAAATGGACAAGTGTATGTACAGGTGTATTACTATATGCAACATTATATGTGCAGCTGTTATGTGCAAATTGGCATGTAAAGTGTGTTGTTAAATAAGTGTATGTGTGTGTAGAGTGTACAGCAGTAGCGGTGTTGGTTCCACGATTATTATCATCAAGAGTTCATGAGATGGATCACCTGAGGGAAGAAACTGTTTCTGTGTCGGGCTGTTCTGGTGCGCAGTGCTCTGTAGCGTCGACCAGAAGGTAACAGTTCAAAGAGGCAGTGTGCTGGGTGTGAGGGGTCCAGAGTGATTTTGGCCGCCCTTCTGCTCGCTCTGGATAAGTACAGTTCTTGGAGAGTAGGGAGGGTTGTACCAATGATTCGCTCAGCAGTCCGAACTATTCGACGTAGTCTTCTGAAGTCAGATTTGGTAGCTGAGCTAAACCAGACAGTTATTGAAGTGCAGATGACTGATTCAATGATGGAGGTGTAGAACTGTTTCAGAAGCTCCTGTGGCAGGTTGAACTTCCTCAGCTGAAAAGGAAACTAGCTTAAGCTGGTTGGCTGGTTTAAGCTGGTCAACCAGCCTGGTTTTAGAGGAGTTTTGCAGGCTGGTTTCCAGAAATTACCAGCCTGGTCTTAGCTGGTCCTCCAGGCTGGAAAATGACCAGCTAAAACCAGCATAAACCCGCTTAACCAGCCTGGTTTAAACTGGGCATAGCTGGTTTTGGCTGGGCTCCCAGCCTGGCTAGGCTGGTCAAGGTGGTTTTAGCTGGTTGTCTCCCAGTCTGACCAGCTAAGACATAGGGATACTATGAAAAATCAGAAAATATGAAGTGTAAGACCAATTTATTTTAAAACATAATCAAAATAAAACCAATTTGAATACCAAACCATCTTTCAGAAACAAACAAAAAGCGCTCAGGGCTATCTTCAATATTTTGCCGCTCTTTGGGTAAGGGATACATTAGAATAAACAAAAATCAGTCAAGGCACTCAAAAAATGTGGAAAATTATTAAAAAACCTTCATTCACATGGCTAAGCCAAAACCTACATATTTCGGCAAAGAACTGCCTTCATCAAGGTAACTGATTACAGGTTACAGACTAATTAGTTGATTACAGACTAAATCATCGTTATTTGTGTTGTACTACATGACAGAAAATCAAAGGCCTCTTCAGGTGTGGTGTCTTCAAATGTGGTGTCTACTAAAAATAGATCTGAGACTACCTTAGGGAAAAGAACTAAACCTGTTAAGTTAGCACTTTTAAACATCCGATTACTTAAGAATAAGATACTTCTAGTCAATGAACACAAATTGCCTTGATTTTATGCTTTTAAATGAAACTTGGCTAGGTGTAGTGCAGCAGTCCTGAATGAAACAGCCCCTGCCAACTTTAATTTTATGAGTGTTTGCAGATCTAATAGAACTCTAACAGTCATTATTTCTAACAGTCAATTTATGGTCAAACGTTTGGTAGAGCAGGCAGTTAAAGGCTTAATGAACAAGCTCTGTGCATAAATGAAAAACAAGAGAATATACTTAAGTGGTCCTTTTTTCCCAAGGATTAAAATTTACTCACCCTCAAGGGGTTCCAAACTTTCATGCGTTTTCTTTTTGTGTTGAACACAAAAGAAGATATTTTGAAAAATGTTTGAAATATGTAACCATTGACACGCTTCAACAAAAATACTACAGACATAATGGTTATTATAGGTTTCTAATGGTTTTCAAAATATCTGCTTTTGTGTTCCACAAACAAAAGAAACCCAAACAGGTTTGTCACAAGTGAAGGTTGAGTAATTGATGACAGAATTGTTAGTTTTGGATGAACTATCCCTTTAAAAATATATGTTTTGTGCACTTCAATGTTCTAATATCAAAATGTGCTGAAATACAAACAGAACATACACAATATAGAGTTTGTCAGCAAACTTTTCTCTTAAAAGCATACATTGCTTTAGCCACAAAACCAATTTAATGGAAAAAGTTATTTTTTAAGGGACAACAAGGGCGGCACAGTGGCTCAGTGGTTAGCACGGTCATCTCACAGCAAGAGGGTAGCTGGTTTGAGTCCCAGTTGGCAATTCTGTGTGGAGTTTGCATGTTCTCCCCGTGTTCGTGTGAATTTCCTCCGGGTGCTCTGGTTTCCCCCACAGTCCAAAGACATAGGTGAGTTGGCTGTAGTGTATGAGTGCATGAGTGCATAAAACAAAACTTATATTTTACCATTTGGCTAGAGATTAATGCTCTGTGTATGTCAGACTATAAAAAGTACAATATAGCAATAATAATAATAATAATAATTTATTAATAATATTAATAATAAAGAATAATAAAAATATATTGACTCATAATAATGATATGATTGAGTTAAAATTATAAATGCTCATGTAAATTTGCCTTTTCTTGTCATTTAAGTTGTTAGGCTGGACTGCTGTGGACTCTTGGCTTCACCATATTCGTCCTCCACCTGACTAGAGCTGTTTTTGCTCAGAGGGTTCTTGTGAGACATCATTTCCTGTATCTTCAGGAAGGTGTCACAATCGGAGGGAAAACAGTTCTTCTAAAAAAAACACAGCTCAAATTAAGAGACATTTAAAAAAAATGAGCTTGTAAAAATAAGAGGAATGATACTCACGCTCAGAGAAAGCCGCAGGAGTCCACCTTCACACTGACTCTCCAGAGATAAGAGAAACACCTTGAGTGATTGCTCGGTCAGTTCGTTTCCTGGATTAGGAGAAAGGAAAGTTGCAGGCAGAATGTTTGACTCTAACTGAGAAATGAAATCAAATCTGAAATGAAATCACCTGAAAGGTTTAAAGATGTAAGGCATGTGTTTCCAGGATGAATGACTTTTCCTCCAGTGTGCACAATTCCAGGATCCAATAGAGGAATCACTGTGTCAACTGCCACCTCCACAGTCTGACTTGAAGATGTTCTCTAGGTTAATGGCAAAGATATTCAATTGCCAATAAAAAAAACAATTCTTGTCAGATGCTGGGAAATGTGTAGCACCAAAAACAGCAAAATAATAACAAAAGTCGGCGTTTGAATTAAAGATGCCATATAATGAAAATCTGGATATATCTATGCATAGTTATGCCCAGTTGTCACATCTGTAAAGCACTTTGAGCACCCAGAAAAGCGATATATGAATGTAAAGAATTGATTGATAAGTTAATAGTCGATAATAAGCATTCAGTGCATGGACATGGCTAACCGTGCTTTAAATCGAACTTTAAACAACATTGTTTCCTTCTATTAGTGTAAAATACTGTTAAAAAAGATCGCCTGACACATGTACACTGCAGAATATAAGTGTTTAATGCACGTTTATGTATCGTGTCATATTACTCAGCTCTTACTGGGATTTTTCTGGAATTAAAGGACACCGGTAGATTTAATAAAACTCATGTTTATGCAGAGGTTGATCGCAGAGATTACTGTTTAAACCCATAAAATAAACTGCAAATACATCCCTGTCAGCTGCTTTTGTCAAGTATAATTATAATTTTGCCTATATTTCATACACAACACAACTCAGGAGCAAAATTATGTTTCTCTGGGGATTTAAAGATAACTCGTTCCTTGCTTAAATAAACCTCTCTACCACTTCAGTTGAAAAGATGATCATTCATTAATTCATTTTCTTTTCGGCTTAGTCCCTTTATTAATCCGGGGTCGCCACAGCGGAATGAACCGCCAACTTATCCGGCATTTTGTTTTACGCAGCGGATGCCCTTCCAGCCACAACCCATCTCTGGGAAACACATTCATACATTCTCATTCACACACATACACTATGGACAATTTAGCTTACCCAATTCACCTGTACCGCATGTCTTTGGACTGTGGGGGAAACCGGAGCACCCGGAGGAAACCCACGCAACCACGGGGAGAACATGCAAACTCCACACAGAAATGCCAACTGGCCCAACCGGGACCTGCCCCAACCGGGGATCGAACCAGCGACCTTCTTGCTGTGAGGCGAACGTGCTACTCACGCGCCACCGTGGCGCCCGAAAAGATGATCATTTAACCAGAAAACTTGATTAGTTTGTTGTCAATATTTAATGGCAACGTTTAACAAATGTATTTTGCACGTAACACGATACTTTATTTTGCATGTGTGTATTTCAGATTACATTACACTGCGTGTCTGAGTGTGTCTGTGTGTGTGCCTGTGTGAGTGTCAGCTTCAGGAACTAACATGAGCTGCAGAAACAAAACTTATTAATATTCACGACCCTTCCAAATATGGTCAAATGAGACATTTCCATCCTACAGGTAAATTCTAAAGTTCCAAATGGAGAACTTCGTAAGCCACATACCTTCTATAGATATCAGATAGCAATTTAATATATTGTATCAGTGCATTCTATGATGCCTTTAAATGTTTCAAATTTAATAAAAAGGATATTCAAGCATTAAAATGATATAAATGTATATAATTGAAATACTTGACAATAAATTATTAATAAACCTGCCATCTATATGATATAATGTTTATTCATTCATTCATTCATTTTCTTTTCGGCTTATTCCCTTTATTAATCCTGGGTCACCACAGCGGAATGAACCGCCAACTTATCCAGCATATGTTTAACGCAGTGGATGCCCTTCCAGCTGCAACCCATCTCTGGGAAACATCCATACACACTCATTCACACTCATACACTACGGACAATTTAGCCAACCCAATTCACCTGCAACGCATGTCTTTGGGGGAAACTGAAGCACCCGGAGGACACCCACGCAAACGCAGGGAGAACATGCAAACTCCACACAGAAACGCCAACTGGCCCAGCCAGAGGCTCGAACCAGTGACCTTCTTGCTGTGAGGCGACAGCACTACCTACTGCGCCTACTGCGATCTATACTATTTTGAATTGTCTTACCTCTTGCTCAGATACTGGCAGATTCTTGTCTTTGCCTCCTACTTTTCCAGCCTGACTACGAGGAGCTTTATTATCTGGGTGAAAAACGAAAAGCTCTCTGCATATAAATTCAGTTTTTATTGCAAACAAACAGTATCAAAGGAGTTTAATAACCTTTCTTGGCCACTTTTCCCTCCTCTTTCTTCGCTGCTGGACTTTGTGCTGGTTTCTCCTCTTTCTTAGGATTTTCCTATACAACAGCTTATAATCAGACCTTCTTTTCATGTCAGAAAACATACAACATTTAAGCAACAATATATGATCTACCTTTTTTTTGGTGTGTTTTGCACTCTTGCTGATTTGATCCAGTGAAGAGTTGCTGGGGACAGAAAGGGCCTGCTCGTGTGAGTCTGCAAGACTAACCAGAGACGACTGCACCATGTCTGATTGGTCGCCTTTAATTAAAAGCTTCCTCCTCTCAACGATCTCTTCATGAGTCAGAGCAAACGGTCCAAGAACCTAAAAGAACCGATGCAGATGTTTCACAGTCTAAAATTTCGGCAGATCACATGTAGTCTTTAATAGAAGAAAATATATGTATACCTCAGCCAAACGAGCTGCTCCATTATCTCCTATGTGGTTGTAGGATAATGACAAACATAGCAGGGAACGATTTAAACGCAGACCCTTTAGAATGAGGACAATAATGAAATACACTTCATTTGAAATATGTACATACTTGACATTATTAGAAATGCCAGATGGACAGATTTCAATCCTACGTACCTGAGCAATATGAAGGGCACCTGCGTCACCAATGCTATTATAGGCCAGGTTGAGTGACAGGAGGTTTTTGTTGGCAGAGTGTGTGTTAGACAGAGCTGAACCAATCAGACGAGCTCCTTCCTCTCCTATATGATTGTTTCGTAACGATAAGTCCGTCAGCCTAGCACGAATATTGTTTTAAAAAAGAAAGAGTGAATTAGCTACAAATAATGCATTTTGTCATAATTAGACAGATATAGTATATTATTATGAAACATTTACTGTTGAAGTCAAAATTATTAGTGCCCCTGTGAATTTATTTTTCCAAATTTTCCAAAATGATTTTTATCAGAGCAAGGAATTTTTCACAGTATTTCCTAAAATATTTTTTCTTCTGTAGAAAGTTTTTTTAGTTTTATTTCGGCTAGAATAAAAGCAGATTTAATTTTTTTAACCATTTTAAGGTCAATATTATTAGCCCCCTTAAGCAATATTTTTTCCAATTGTCTACAAAACAAACCACTGTAATACGATGACTTGCCAATTTAACCTAATTATCCTGTTTAAGCCTTTAAATTGCACTTTAGGACAGAAATCGGTTATTAGAAATGAGTTATTAAAACCATTATGTTTAGAAATGTGTTGAAAAAACCTTTCCATTACACAGAAATTGGGGGTAAAAATACGCAGGGGGGCTAATAATGTAGGAGGGCTACATCAACTGTAAGTATGTAAATGTGTGGGTCCTTACTTAAAGGAATATTCATCCATTCATTTTCTTTTCGGCTTAGTCCCTTTATTAATCTGGGGTCGCCACAGCCGAATGAGCCGCCAACTTATCCAGCATATGTTTTACGCAGAGGATGCCCTTCCAGCTGCAACCCATCTCTGGGAAACATCCATACACACTCATTCACACTCATACACTACGGACAATTTAGCCTACCCAATTCACCTGTACCGCATATCTTTGGACTTGTGAGGGAAACCGGAGCACCCGGAGGAAACCCACGCAACCACGGGGAGAACATGCAAACTCCACACAGAAATGCCAACTGACTTAGCCAAGGCTCGAACCAGCGACCTTCTTGCTGTGAGGCGAACGTGCTACTCACTACGCCACCGTGGCGCCCTTAAAAGGAATAGTCCACTCAAAAAAATAATAATCATGTCATAATTTACTCTGAATTTCCTGCCCCTGTTAATCAAAATATATCATGGCGAATGTTGGAAACCAGTAGCCATTGACTTCCATAATATTTTTTTTTCCTACTATGAATGTCAAGGCTACTGGTTTCAAATATTCTTCATTGTGGAGCAAACTACATTTGGTAGTGAGCGATCACTTTGACTTTAATTTGGGCACATATTTGTAAACTAAATCTGAGTGAGCAGATAGTATTTATTAGTGTCAAGTCAAATGTTGGGTCTTTTTATACTCATCAGTACTCATCAAGTCTACATTTCTGTGGTGAATAATGGAGAGAATACATTTTATTGACTAGTTTATTGCAAGGTCTCCTCTTGTAATGCCAGTGTTGATAAACTGTCTGGCTTGTTTCATATGCAAACAAGTATCTGCATCTGAAAGGGTTTAAACCAAATGCCCTACAAGAACTCATAGGTGTGACCCTATAGTGGTGTGGGGGACCCTTTGATGTAACTCGTAGTACTGTCTCACAGACAGATATCTGGGTTAAGATCTTTGAAGGACGACGAGTTAACATCCCCGCTGAAGAACTGTACTGCACCTCCTTCTTTAAACTCTTCTTTCCACAAGAAAGAAAATTCATTCATTCATTTTCTTGACGGCTTAGGCCCTGTTTACACTAGTGCGTTTTAGTTTTAAAACAGCATTTTAACATGAAAACGATCCGCGTCCACACTAGCGTTTCACCCAGCTTTTCTGAACAGATCTCAGTCCACAGTACTCCACCAGAAACTTATATCACGTGACCATTCGCGCACTCTGGGCATGTGCGTTCAAGTATAAACAGGAAGCGTGTGTCTCGCTCGGCATTTGGTTATTGTTAGTCAACAAACGCTGGTTGAACGATGAACGCGATGGCAAAGAAAGCAATGTGCGCTTGACGAATAAGGGAAGGATACGCAATGACCCAAAAGCCCCAATCACGTAGTTAGTCCCTTTATTAATCTGGGGTCGCCACAGCGGAATGAACCGGCAACTTATCCAGCATATGTTTTGCGCAGCGAATGCCCTTCCAGCTGCAACCCATCACTGAGAAACATCCATACACACTCTTTCACAGACAAACACTACGGACAATTTAGCTTACCCAATTCACTTATACCACGTCTTTAGATTTGTGGGGGAAACCAAAGCACTCGCTGGAAACCCACACTAACACTAGGAGAACATGCAAACTACACACAGAAATGCCAACTGACCCAGCCGAGGCTCAAACCAGCGACCTTGTTGCCGTGCTACACACTGCGACCACTGTGACACCCCAGAACTTTAAACAGCTTACTTATTTTATGTATTAGAGCAATCTAATCCACAAAGTCTAACAGTGTGGAGAGAAATGTGTCACATTGTGATTGAATCTTGGGGAAGGAACCTAAACAAACGTCCAGTAATATCAGATGAGAGGTTAAGACAACTACAAGCACCATCTTACAAAGATCCACAACTACATAAGAGGGTTTATACTCTATGATGGAAAATTCTAATGATCAACTGCTTTATTTTGCAGAATGCAGAGAAAAGCAGGATGTATCCGCCAAGGCCAATCCACACACATTGTAAGTGGCAGATAGAAAGCTTTAGAAGACTACAAAAAGCTCTTTTGTCTTGAAGTGGAGACGTATCTTTCCAAGTGTTGCTGCATGACCTTGTATGGACTATAAAAACTCACAGCTGCCTAGACTGAGGGCCCATTTACACTAATACGTTTTCGTTTTAAAAGGCTTTAGTTTTTCTAAGGTTACACCTTCCGTCCACACTACCCCGGAGTTTTCAAGCCCCAAAATTGGAGTGTTTTGGAAATGCTGAATAGGCCATTTTGATTTTAAAACGTTGCTGCTCTGTGCCAGTGTGAATAAGGGAAACGGGAGACATCTGAAAACGGAGGCTGCAGACGTCTGATTGAGGTTTTTCCCCTCAATATTAAGTACACAAAGTTCAGTCTTGCATCTTTTCCATCTAAGTTCAGACTTCGCTAGTTTGATATTTAATCTATAATCCTGGACCAGGCTGTATCCTGAGCAGCTGCTTGGTGCATGGAGGAGTGGACAGCATGAGACTGATTCCTGTGATGCTCAAGGGACAGAAGAGTCTCACTGACGTCCAGCTTCTCCAGCCTCCGGTGCCTAGACTGCAGGTCTGCACAAGACGAGTGGCCATAGGAGAAATGGTCATGCCCAACTGAGTCTGGTTTCTCTCGAGGTTTTTTAATTCTTCACCTTCGCCAATAGGTGAAGTTCTGAAAGTTAGGTGAAGGTTCGGGACTTGTATGGGTGAGAAGTCAGGGATTTCTCCTTATTGGCAATGGTGAAAATATGTTTCATATGTGCTTAATATTTTGTTGAAATTTGTTTGTAACATTACACATTTAACATTACACATAACAAAATATATTGTTAACACCAATTGTGTGTGTCTGTGTAAAAAATGTGAATGACTCACATGCTGTCCTCTCCTAGGAGTAAATGGTAACTCTGCTCAGGGAGTGGGTTGCCTTCCAAAACCACTTTCCTAGCAAGAAATAAGTTGGCACTTAAATTTTCCAGTATCTATTATCATGAATTAAAAATATTTTCTGAGTAGATCCTTTGCCTCTGTTGTAAAGCAAAAGTAGCCAAAAACCCAGTAATGTTTACAGTTGAAGTCAGAATTATTAGCCCCCCTTTGATTTTTTGAACAAATGATGTTTAACAGAGCAAGGAAATTTTCACACTTTGTCTGATAATATTTTTTTCTTCTGAAAAAGTCTTATTTGTTTTATTTCAGCTAGAATAAAAGCAGTTTTTAGAAAACTATTTTAGGGTCAAAAATATTAGCCCTTTTAAGCTATATATTTTTTCAATAGTCTACAGAACAAACCATTGTTAAAACAATAACTTGCCTAATTACCCTAACCTGCCTAGTAAACCTAATTAACTTAGTTAAGCCTTTAGATGTCACTTTAAGCTGTATAGAAGTGTCTTGAAGAATATCTAGTCAAATATTATTGACTGTCATCATGACAAAGATAAAATAAATCAGTTATTAGGAATGAGTTATTAAAACTATTATGTTTAGAAATGTGTTGAAAAAAAAACATCTCTCCCTTAAACAGAAATTGGGGAAACAAATAAACAGGGGGGCTAATAATTCTGACTTCAACTGTAAAAGTTATTAATATTCAATGTATGTAAATAAAAACGATCATTTAAAATTTACATTCACATTTTATCTCTACCAGCCCCTTTTGAGAAGTATAATCATAATTTGGCTTAATTTCCATATACAACAAAACTCAGGAGCAAATTTCGTTAGTCTGGGGTCTATAAATATCTATAAATAAACTTCTCTACCACTTGAGTTGAAAAGATTGTCATTTAACAAGGAATCTACTTAGTTTGGTAAAATATTTATTGACTTATTAATTGGATTGAGTATGGTTAATTCGCACATGTGCATTTCAAAATACATCACACTGTTTGTGAGTGTGTGTGTGTGTCTGTGTGTGCATGAGAATAGAAGGGAACAGATTACATTAATATTCACGCCCCTTACAAATATGGTCAAATCAGACATTTCCATTCCATTCACAAGAACTTGGGTCAGCTAACCTATTTTGAATACAACTTACATTCACATTCATTCATTCATTCATTCATTCATTCATTCATTCATTTTTATTTACTCCCTTTATTAATTAGGGGTCACCACAGCGGAATGAACCGCCAACTCATCCAGCATATCTTTGACACAGCGGATGCCTCCCAGCTGCAACCCAGTACTGGGAAACACCCATACACTCTCACATACACACTCACACACTACGGCCATTTAGTTCATCCAATTTACTTATAGAGCATGTCTTTGGACTGTGGAAAAACTGGAGGAAACCCCAGAAATGCCAACTGACTCGAATTAGCGACCTTCTTACTGTGAGGCAACAGTGCTAACCACTGAGCCACCGTGTCGCCCCTACGTTTACATTTTTTCAGTAATTATTTCATATAAAAAAATTGTAAATATGGGTAACCTAAAAAACAGTTTGACTGTTCTCACCTGAGATTTGAGCACAGAGACACTGTGTTTTTCATGGAGGTGAAAGTGCGATCTGTCAGACCTATACGCCACATGCTGCAAAGCATCACCATTCATTAAAATGAACATAAAATACTTACAAAAACACACAACTCAAAAGCTTACCGTAAGCACTGTAAATTACTGAGAGACGGCAATATCTTGCTCAGCACCCGAAGCATCAGTTCATCCACCGTCCATCCTGTCAAAAATAATAATATGAATGAAAATGATACAGCTCCATACTACTGTTTACAAGAAAAAAACATAAGTCGTACCAGATATCTTGACTTCCTTCACGTTGTTTTGCTCTTCGTTCTCCAGCTCTATCTGAAGGCAGCGCCCAGGGGACCATTTTGTCATTCTGCTTTCTAAGGAAAACACTGATTGATCATCATTCAGTCCACATCAGTTGTTTTTATTAGAAAATATTTTTGTGTTTGGTGATGTGATGTTTTGAGACACAATATCCACTTATAAGACAGTATAATTGTAAAAATCTAATTATAAGGTCAAATATGAATATTTCCTCACTGTTTACTCACACACAAGTGGTTCTAAACTTATGAATTTCTTTCTTCTGTTGAACACAAAACTATATTTTGAATATATTGTCGTCCATAATGGTGGGACAGTGGCTCAGTGGTTAGCACTGTCGCCTCACAGCAAGAAGGTCACTGGTTCAAGTCCAGGCTGTGCCAGTTAGCATTTCTGTGTGGAAAACGGTTTGCATGTTCTCCTCGTGTTCCCATGGGTTTCCTCCGGGTGTTCCAGTTTCCCCCACAGTCCAAAGACATGTGGTATATGTGAATTGAATAAACGAAATTGTCTGTAGTGTGTGTTCAAGTTCATTTATTTTCAGAGCACATTTAAAAAACAAATTGCTGGTTAATTCGCACATGTGTGTTTCAAAATACATCACACTGTTTGTGAATGTGTGTCTGTGTGTGCATGAGTATTTACATAAATATTCACGACCCTTCCAAATAAGGTCAAATTGGGGCTAGATTGTCAAGTGATTCATATACCAGTAAAAGCATTTTTAAATCAATTCAGAATTGGATGGGCAGCCAATGGAGGCCCCTTAGAAGAGGGGTGATGAGGTCATATTTCCAACTATTACAAATAAATCTAGCAGCAGCATTTTGGACCAACTAATGGCTAGAAATTAGAGATTTTGAAATATTGTGTGTGAGTGTGTGGTGTGCATGAGTATATACATTAATATTCACGACCCTTCCAAATAAGGTCAAATCAGACATTTCCATTACATTCACAAAAACTTGGGTCAACTAACTTATTTTAAATACAACTTACATTCACATTCAATCATTCATTCATTCAGCATTTTGGACCAACTAATGGCTATTAGTTATTTTGAAATATTGTGTGCGTGTGTGAATGAGCGTATGGTGTTTCCTAATACTGGGTTGCGGCTGCTGTGTAAAACAAATGCTTGAATAGTTCATTCTGGTGTAGCAACCTCTGAAATCGAGACTAAGCCGGAGGAAAATGAATGAAATGTCATATATAATGGGAAATAAAAAAATACTATCCAAGCCAATGTCTGTTTCATTTTTATGTGAACCATCGCTTTATTAAGTATTTACCTAGAATCCTTGGCCGCTTCAGCTTGACAGAAGGGATCTCTTTCACTCCCATAAGCTTACACAGTTCGGTGAAGTCCAGCTGTAGATGTCCTGAACACTGGTAGTCATCTAGCATAGTTTAGAAAAGCAACAAAACATTGATATTAGTTGCCGTTACATACTTTGTGGGCCAAAATGCAATATATTCAGTCCGTGTCAGTTGTTTAGGATAACAATGAGTGTTTACAGGTGTACAATATTGTAATCTCCAAGATGGGTGTGCAGTCGACAGATCTGAAGAATTAAACAAGTTCTGAAGGCTAATGGGGGTCCAGCCAAATACAAACAGCTGATAATGTGTCTGCTATGTTATTTATTTAAAGTGTATTTAGCTTATTAAAACCTCACACAAATATCTAAAGTGAGTCTGTTAAGTTTATACAGTCACATACCTGCAGTTTGACGTTTTGGTTCCTCCTCAATTGCAGAATCCACCTTGTCCACTTTCTCTTTAGATGGCTTCTCAACTCGCTTTCTCATCTTTTATGTGGGCAACTATTTTAGTTGGGGAAAGTTCACTTAGGTTTTTAAACTAAAATTAGATCAAAATAAAAATAAAATATTGGAATTAATGTAAAATAACCGTTCATTCAGCACGAGCTGTTTCATCCAGGTTTCATCAGCTTAGGTTGTATTTTGTTGTCATGCCAACAACAGGTTCCTTGAAATACAACTTTTGGCGCCATCTAACGGATGGTGGCAAACAACGCATTAAAAATAGATAGTTTTTTAAATTAAAATTATATCAAATTTCTTTCTTACTGTCTCTAAAATCAGATACAAATATTTAAATATTGACACAACTATAAATGACTGGTTGCAAAATAGTTTAAACAGACTTCCATCATTAATAAATCTTTGCTGACTGTCCACACAGGTTGTTTGCAATCGTGGTTCTGGTGACGCGCGAAATTCAGATGGAGGACAGAAAGAAGAGAGCCCAGGTGAAGTTTTTGTTATTAATCTATTTTTTTGATTAAGTTTCATATTCATAAGTGTAAATTTTCTAACAAAAAACTGTTTTACTTTCCTTTATAACGAACTGAAAAATTACTTTTGTACTATTCCGCTTAGTACTAATAGACGAATTACCGGTTTGTAAACATTCAGGATGCGCGCGCATCGAGGTAACAGAAAAAACCGGGAGCGCTAGCTTTCACAGCGAGGGAATGACATCTGATGCGGTTCAGAGTTTGTTGTTGGATTAGAGATAAGTTATATTGATTATATATTACATATATATTATTTAAATAATGTTTTCAGCGTATTATAACTGCTTGTCACCTAGTCATAAGCACAGTTATTCCACATAATAACCGTTAAAGTGAGCAGTGTTCATCTGAAAGGTCCGTTTGCGATAACACCCTCCCAATAGACACTGGATAAGACGAAATGACAATATACAACTCTCATTGAAACTCTCTTTTACATAAGAGAAGGTTAAGGTCGTTAAAACTGTCCATTTGTGCTCTAGTTTCATTTTTTTTTTTATTAAAGTAAAAGTGTAAGAATTTTATTTAATTATTAATACTCTTGTTTTTTGTGTTTTTTATTATTTTTTGTGCTGTTATTAATTTATCCATTCTAGATCCTCCTATCACCCTGGCATTGTTTTGCTTGCCCTGTTGTCATGTATCTGTTGTTTAAAGCATAATAAAAAAAAGAGTGCCCTGGTCACATACATTGCAGTAGATTGATAGGTCTTATTTCACAGAAAACCCCTCCCAATTTTACAATTCATATAGGATATTGCATATTTCAGTTCATTGCATTTTATTTGTGTTACGTTCTGTTTGCTCCATGCTCTTTCTGAAGGTTTCATTTTATTCCACTGGGTGGCAGTAAAGTATTTTTTAATCTTGTTTTAAACAAAATAAAAGGTTTCTCTTTTAAAATTACAAGGTCATATTAATACTGTTGTGATTATTAAAACCTCAATTGTACTTAGTTAAATGTTAATTTTAATTTACTTAAAATGCAATATCAAAATACCAAAAATCATGTTTTAATTAGTTTTCCCCATTAATGTATACTTTAATTCACAGCATAAATACACGAGATCAGAAAATCACTAATAATAAAGAGTTTAAGATAGATTGACAAACACACACACACACACACACATGTATATCATCCCCCTTCCTCTGCTCTTCACTTATTCCCCGCTTATATATAGACATTTTGTTTTTCCGCAATACCAAGAAATCTATTTTCTTAAGCCCAGCTGAAAACAACAGTATAGAAACCTGACAGAAACCATCAATGGAAGCCTGATGAACACAGCCAAAATGACTGATTTGAGCATGTTGTTTTTCAGCCAGTTTCTTGCACTTCAAGGAAAAACTTTTGGAATGCTACAAAACCTGTTCGGCATTTCTTATTTTGGACAATTTAAACAATTGTAATCAACATAAATCATAAACAACATAAACATTTTGATGTTCTGATAGCGATTCCTATGTAAAAGAATCACTTCCTGCCCTCAATCTAAATTTCGTGTGTCATCAATCAACTGAAAACAATTAATTGCAGATTTTTTTTAGTTATATGAAAAAAAAAAGACTAATTTGTTTTTAAATACACAGGTCTATAGACGACAAAATGTTAATGTCAAAATCTATCATAAAAGTGTATTTTAATTATTAAAATACTATACTTTTACATCACATTTTGCATCAAAATATAAAAACATGAACATGGATTTCTTTACCAGCATTAGTCCTGATAATAACTGCTAAAATGTTTTCATTTGAAGAATTTTAACCTTTAAAATTGTTTAACTAATGATCAAATACATGAAGGTGCTGACAAATTAAATCAAACTCAAATAAATACGATAAAATTTGTAATCTTTCTTAAATGTAAGACCCAATATTTGTGAAGTATCGATTCAAAGACATGTAAATTACAAGATGTTATGTCATTTGGGATTACTTAACACTGAATGTCCGGAAACGTGCCACTGCATTAACATCATGTGAAATCGTCAGTTCTGTTGTTAATTATAATAGTAACTCAATTACAATGTGCATATTTAGCAAGTGTTTTCCCTTGTCGATGTATTCTGTAGTTCAAATGATGGTACACAATGTCACCGAGCTACGCAATAGTTAAAATTCACTTTATTTGAAGATGTATTGACCGTCCATACAATTAAAATACGATTTGTCTGTATACCTGGAGTAATAATGGTTATGACCTAGTAAAGAACGGCATCACAGATTCTCTGCTAAATGTATGAGCAACAAGCAAGTATATTCACAATAATGTAGTGCTTTTTATTAAAAAACAAACAAACAAAACAAATAGAATATAAAACGGAGAAAAAAAAAGTAAAAACCAACAGCATTTTCATGACTTTATAATTACAAACTTTGAACCAGAGTGGAAGAAGTTTCGACAAACTGTACACAACATCACAAAAATGCCTGCCAGTCTGTCCATATACAATGCTTGCATCTTATTTTGTGATTGTCTAAAAAGAACTAAACAAATCACACGAAAAACGCACAAATACAAGAAATACAAGCATTATATTTATGACCGCTATCACAAAAAAAACAAAACGGAACAATCTTCTCGCTCGAAAAAACAAAGAGTTTAAAAACGACAACAAAACTTAAAAAATAAAAGGAGATTAAGAACATGATATCGGGTTGACAGCGTCTTTTATCCTGCCAAAATATCACTTTACATTTTTATGTTGGTTTGTTTTTTTAGTGTTCAACACTTTGCAGCAAAAAACGAGGAACATTATATCTATTTCTCCTCAGAAAGTAATAATAATAATTATAATAATGTTAATATTAATTATTACAGTGACAGGTGCCAGGTTTGGGGTCACTGCGATGCCCCTTTCAAACAACAAAAAACTCCCTCAGATGATTCTCCCTCTTCCCTCGATTCATGTTTCAGGTAGCGAAACGCTTTCAGACGGTTGTGCCGGAAATTTGTCGCGATTATTAACCATGATGTCTCGTCCACTTCTCGTTACAAATCGCATAATGATGATGATAATAATAATAATAACAATAATAATACATATAGGGCTGAATCCTGTACAATACAATACACAAAATCCATTATCAAGATATTGCTTTTGGAGACATCGCTCACATTTTCCCGTCTGTATATATACATAGCTTGGCACTATACAACGTTCATTCCTTTCGTTTGTCAGTTTTGTCTATTTAAGGGATCTGAAATCATTAAGGGCTGAAATCTCATCGTGATTCTGTCACAAACATTCTCCATGGCAACCTGAAAGGCCATTAAAACGAGAAACGAAAGCCGAAAATGAAAAACGTCGACCCTAGAACTTTAACCCCGTTCCCACCCTCCATTACAAGCCACTCACAAAAAAAAAACATGACATCACGTGATACGATAAATCGTTGTGAACTCATGAATTAAACCGTTAATTAACTGCTGTCGAGCCCTTAAGTTGTTTCCTCTTTCATATTTATATTATCCGAACGGGCTCTTTTTCGCTCTCACACACGCGCACACTCGACAAACACCGTAAATAATCTCACACACTACCGAAAAACAAATAAAAACGTTCAAGATAATGGCATTCTAAGGCGTTATATAAAGCCAGCGCGCCTCCACTGCTTGATGTTTTTTTTGTTTCGTTTATTTTTTTGAGCTGGTGAATTTAAATACTTTTCGTTTTTTTATTAAAAAAAGGGGGCGGGGCTGGCAGCCACTCTAACCAATCACAATGCCCACGATAACAGAAGCGAAACATTCCAGCCCAGTCCTGAAGTCCCGAGCTCACAAAATATGAACTGTCGTGCTCCATTCCTAATGTAATTACAGTATAACCAATAAAAAAAAAAGAAGAGAAGGTAATATACTTATTTGTTTTGCTTTATCGTACAGCATTGATCAATACTGCGTTGAGTGTTAGTGTGTCTCGTCGGTACATCTCGAATGATGTCCGTGTTGTTAAAAGTGCAGTTAGCCAACGTTCGTTCTCAGGTCGCTCTCTTTTTCTTCTTCTTTCTTCTCAGTCTTAGGGGCAGTGTGTGTGTGTGTGCGCTACACTGCTCCTCCTCCTATGTCGCTTCTTTTTCTTGTTGAGTCAATCCCGCTTTAGACCACAAGGTGGCGCTGGTCTCCCTTATTTTACATTTGCAGCTGCGAGAAGGCTAAACATAGTACCGTGCCTTCCTTTACACAACTCGGGAGACGTTTGACCAGTGACTTCGTAGTTCACTCGTGATTCGTCCGATCATAATTTAGTTCCTATGCGTGTACTTTTGAAGGTCGACGCCTCTCGGATTGCATGTCCTCAGTGCACGAAGCTTGGGCTGGTCACTCTCGGAGTTTCTTCATGACTGCAAAATATAAATATGAACGTGTCTTCCTGGAGGTCCAGTATTTTCTTGCTGCTCTGCAACGGTGCTGGGCAGAGTGTGTCGGTCTGCGTTACTTTCTGCAAATGAATTCGCTCAGTCCAAGCGTCCGTCTGCGCAGGCGACGACCTGAGCCTTCCTCGAGAAGATACGTCACGTCTATCGCTGCACAGGAAACACAGAGATAATGGAGGTTTGTGTTAGATTTGCTGCAGCGTATGGCAAGAGCAGCTTATGAATATACAGTGCATCCTGAAAGTATTTATAGCTCTTCACATTATCCATATTTTTTAATGTTACAGCCTTATTCCAAAATGGATTAAATTAATATATTTCCTCAAAATTCTGCACACTATACCCCATAATGACAATGTGAAAACAGATTTTTTTGAAACTGTTACTTGAAACTTGTTAAAAATAAAAAAACCTGAAGAATCACATGTACATCAGTATTCACAGCCTTTTCTCAATACTTTGTTGATGCACCCAGCAATTACAGCCTCAAGTCTTTTTGAATATGAGGTCACAAGCGTGGCACATCTGTCTTTGGGGATTTTTGCCCATTCCTCTTTGCAGTACCTCGCAAGCTTTATCAGTTTGGATTGGAAGTGACGGTGTACAGCAATTTTCAGATCTCTCCAGAAATGTTCAATAGGATTTAGGTCTGAGCTCAGGCTGGGCCACTCTGGGACATTCACTGAGTTGTTGTGGAGCCACTCCATTGATATTTTGGCGGTGTGCTATGAGTCGTTGTCCTGCTGGAAGATGAACCGTAGCCCCAGTCTGAGGTCAAGAGCACTCTGAAGTATGTTTTTATTCAGGATGTTTCTGTACATTGCTGCATTTATCTTTCTCTTTATCCTGACTCGTCTTCCAGTTCCTGATACTGAAAACATCCACACATCATGATGCTGCCACCACCATGCTTCACTATAGGGATGGGTATTAGCCTGGAGATGAGGGGTGCCTGGTTTACTCCAAACGTAACGCCTGGCATTCACTCCAAAGAGTTCTATTTTAATATCTCAACAGACCAGATAATGCTGTTTCTTATGGTCTGAGAGTCCTTCAGATGTCTTTTGGCAAATCCCAGGCAGGCTACCTAGGGGCTCTTTACTAATAAATGGCTTCTGTCTGGCCACTTTACCATACAGGCCTGATTGGTGGATTGCTGCACAGATGGTTGTCCTTCTGTAAGGTTCTCCTCTCTACACAAAAGAACGCTGGAGCTCCGACAGAGTGACCATCGGGTTATTGATCACCTCCCTGACTAAGACCCTTCTCCCCCTGACCACTCCTGGTGGTTCCAAACATCTTCCACTTAAAGATGATGGAGGCCACTGTGCTCATTGGAACTTTCAGAGCAGCAGAAATGTTTCTGTAACTTTCCCCAGCCTCGGGACAATCCTGCTTCGGAGGTCTGCAGACAATAACTTTGTCTTTTTGCTTGGTTTGTGCTTTGACATGCACTGTCAACCCTGGGACCTTTTATAGACAGGTGTATGCCTTTTCAAATCATGTTCAATCAACTGAATTCACCAGAACTCCAATGAAGCTGCTGAAACATCTCAAGAATGATCAGTGGAAACAGAATATACCTGAGCTCAATTTAGAGCTTCACGGCTGTGAATACTTCTGTACATGATTTTTCAGGTTTATTTTTAATAAATTTGTAACAATTTTTAAAAAAAATCTTTTTTTCACATTGTCATTATGGGGTATTGTGTGGAGAAGTTTGAGGAAATAAAATCATTTAATGCATTTTGGAATAAGGCTGTAACATAAAAAAATGTAGAAAAACTGAAGCGCTATGAATACTTTCCAGATGCACTGTAAATGGCGTTAATAAAAGTTTAGAACCACTTGAGTGTGAGTAAATGAAGAGGATATTGTCATTTTTGGGTGAACTATCTCTTAACTCTTGTGTGCTGTTCAAATTGACCACCCCTTCTTTATGGCTTTGGCTGTTTTGCCCCATTGAACTTTACTAACCACATTTTTTGATTGCAAAGCCTTGACAGCTTACAATCATGTATTCTTGATTGTTGGTGGATTTCCCAGTCTGGAAGAGGTAAAATGTGTAATTTTTATTGTTGATCATCAGTTGGCAGCATTAAGTCTTTAGATTGACCTGTGAAAAAAACGTTTCTGGCCTTTATATGGAGTTAAACAGCAGGTTATAGTGTATGTGCATAAATACATGTACTTCGTTTACCATGTTCTGAAAGCTGAGGGTTTATTTTTTATTTTCTCAAACATATCAAGATAGATAAGTGTGCAAAGGTTTCTCTCTAACACACACACACAATACTCCACATAAAAGCCAGAAACTACGTTGTTTTTGCACTTTAACTGATGACCGACGGTAAAAATCACTAATCTGGGAAAACCACCAACAATCAAGAATGTATGATTATATGCTGTCAAGCCTTTGCAATCAAAAAATGTCATTATAATGGAAGTCAATGGGGCAAAAACAGCCCTGAACATAACAAAAGGGTAGTCAATTTTCCCAGTGTATTGTTGAGTTTTTGAAAACTTTCAAAGCATTTTCCCAAAATATGCATCAAAATAAGATTTGTCATCAAAGATCATTCTGATAGCTGAAACACAGAGAAAGTTATGGCCAAATTAAGCCTCAAAATCACCCCGGAGTGGATGAAAACATCCCCAACAGCACAACAAGTGTTTAAAAACCCTTTAATAATCAAATAATAGCAATCTCACCGTTCTTAGTGGGCGCGCGGTGCAGCAGGTCGAGCAGGATCTTGTTGAGCCGCTCTCTCTGCGCTTCTCTCCTGCCCAGAATGGCGGGGTGAAGAGGAGAAGAGGAGATGGAGGAGGAGCACTGTGCGTCAATGGGCTCCTGCGCTCCTGCTTTCTCTCTGCATCCCTCCTCCTCCTCCTCCTCCTGCATCTCTCTCCTCCTCTCTCCGTCCTCTTCCTCCTCTGCCTCCTCGTCCTCTCCGGCCGTCCTGCTCTCCTGTGGCGAGGGTCTTTGGGGTCCTGGAGTGCTGGATTCCTCCTGAGCGGCCTCCGCATCTCCTTCTGCTCCTCGTCCTCCGTCCTCGTCTCCTTCTCTGGGGAAGCTGGAGGACAGACGCTCGCAGGAGGTGCTGGAGGACGACGGCTCTTCATCTTTGGGCCGCTCGCTCTTCCAAGCAGAGCGCCCGCCGTTCCTCTTGTAGTTGTCTGGAACATAGTGAGGCTGCAGAGAGACAGAGGACAAGTTTTATTTAAATGAAATATATTAAAATCATCTTAATATGCACCCTTTTCACATTTCTGTTTATTCACTAGTGGAAGTCGTCATAGTTGGTAAACTCAGAGCGAAGTGAATGGGAGAGTACAACAAACTATTTTTTTTACTACCATATTTGCTGAAATAATAAAAGAAAAACTCCACGAAAGTGTGTTTAAGACTTTCAGAAAAACAAAAACAAATGTGTGAGACTGATAACCACAGCCAGAATAACGTCAAATTTACTTTCCTGCCCCCATAGACGCTGCATTAAGCCTCATTCATACTACTAGGTGAATCATAGTGGCAAAGCGACAAGCGACCATTCATTTCAATGGAAAGTGAACAACTGACGACCTCCGTCTACGCGATCAACAGCAACTGTTGGCAACCAGGTGGGCGTGTCAAGCGACGCGAGAAAGTTGAGAATCTGACAAGAGCGACTTTCTTGAGCAATGACCAATGAGTACGTTTACATGGACACCAATAATTCGATTTTTATGCGATAAAGACATGTAAACAGCATTTTTTGATTAATTTAATCTGATTAAAGGTCATAATCGAACTAAAGAGAAATCGAATTAAGACATGTGGAGTATGCCGATTTTAGTCGCATTATTGACATGCAGTACAGACATGTAAACACCTTAATCTAATTATTTGTAAACACCTTGCTGTCATGTAGGACTTATCGCCACGTTTTATAACAGGATAGTCTACACTGTTTGCGCCTACCGAGTAAGTGAAGACCGACCGACAGACAGACCGACATATATTAATATATATATTAATACGGCTAATAATAATTTCTATTCATCCTTTGTGGGGAGTGGAATTTTGATTTCCTTCCGAAATGTATCGATATGTGTCAATTTAAGTTTTATGTCCTCAATTTATGCTTAATTCAAGTTTTAAATAAAATTATTACAATATTTATTGGCGAATGTCGGAGAAAAACACAAAAAAGTCAATAAAATAGGAATTGACAGTACACATTAAAACGTAAACATATTAAAAAATAAATTGAAAACACATTTAAAGAAAAAAGTATTCTTACTACCCCATCTAAAACATATAAATGCTACTGAAATAAATAAGTGGGCATAATGTATTTTCTAAATTACACCAACACAAAAACAATGCATTATAGTTTAAAACAAATATATTGAATATAATTCTAAAATCCAGCAATACATAAAAATAAAAAAATATCATTATTTCTATTAGGGCTGCATGACATTGGAAAAATCTAATATTAAGATATATTGCGATATGAACACAATGTCAGCAGATGACTTAAATATCTGTATCTGCACAGAATTGATACTTTTAGATTGGTTGCAGTGCATCTGCATATAATATAAGAAACAATAAGAAATTTATCATTATTAATGTAACAAACGGTACAATTTCTTATGTCCGAATGCTTTTAAAACCTTCACACAGTCACATGCCTAAAAAAACACTTGCAAATGATCAACTGTAATGCAAACTCGACATTGCGTATATGTGATGTGACTACTGGCAGTGATCACATTGCGATATAGATGCTGAAACGTTATATTGTGCAGCCCTAATTTATATTGTGATGCAAAAACATTATGTATCTTTTATACTTAAAGGGCCACGAAACCCCCTTGTCTCAGCAGGGTGTTTTCACACCTACAATCTGGAAAAGCTCAGGAAAGTGGGTGTGTCCAGCTCTGTTTAGGTGGGACTGTCAGGGGAGGGAAAGAGTGAAGGTTTTGCATAAAAATGGGAGTTTCCATTTGGGCACACGCTGATTTTTAAACAAGTAATGCACAAACACAGACGCAGGGGGAGAAAGACAGTTTACATTTACACCAGTAATTGAACTATTTGCCAAATTATTAGTTTGTCGACTTTAACTGTAGTTTGGCACTTTTACTTTTTACTCAGGAAGATTTCCTGCGTGTCCCTCGTGACAAACGAGATAATAAATGTGAGTGACTGCTGGAGGAGTGCAGATTTAATGGAGTGTGTTAGACCGCACGGCGTATGTTAGAAAAAAAAACCTCCGCATTTCTCGGTAACTTAGGCGCCCTCGGTAAGCAGCGTCAGAAAGCCGTGCGTGTATACACTATCCTGTCACAAAACGCAGCAAAAATTCTACACGACGGTAGGAGACGATCGGCAAATCGGGATTTCACCATTTGCAGATGCGGAAAGCTCTCGGGTAAAAATGTTCCTTACAAACGCATTTCTGTCGCGTTCACTGTAATCCATCATGAGTCCAGTTTCGCTCTCTTAGCGGGGAAATGAAACCAAAACTTTCGTTGGAGCACGTTTATAAACACAACACTGGCGACCTGTGTCTGCAAACATTTATTCTTCTTCCACTTGTTTTGGCAACACGACGTGGCGTCTCTCTGCTGTCTGAACACTGTAGCAGGTAAATAATCTTCGAAGCTGTCATGCATATTAATGAAGTTACGCTGCATACACAATAGAGCGCGTTGATTGGTTTGAACCAAGTCTATCTAATGAAACAATGCGGGACGCTCAGAGACATCACGATGCACTCGCAGGTACAGACATCCACTCTCCACGCTGGAGTACATGCAAGGATCTCATAGGCGTGACGCAGCTTCAAAAATTCGTTTCAAACCGGAAGAACGAATTTGCTCGAAATAACGCAAAAACAACAAATTTTCACTCTTTAGCTAAATATATGTGTCCTAATAGTGTTTATAGCAGTGTGGGACACATATATGACTGTGAACAGCTCAAAAAATGTGTTTTGGTGTTTTGTGACCCTTTAAACATTTTCTATAAGTTTATCAGAGATTCTCCACTACTCACAGAGAAGTCCCTCTTGGGCGTCAGTCTCTTGGGGAAGTGGTTGAACGCGTAGGGCTTGGTGCACACTGGGTAACGGTTGCGGTGGATCTTGTAGAACAGGTGTGCTGATTTATCCAGCCGGTAGTCGCAGATGTAAACGTCCTGCTCCTTTACCCCTTTCGGACGACCTGAATCCATTAGCAAGAGCAGCAGGAATTAGCATGCAAAGCATATGGAGGTTTTCAGCATGTAACACCTGCCTATTGGATCTTATGTGAAAGGTGTGTATGTGTGAAGGTCTCACCCTTGCAGTAAGTGTAGAGGTCCAGCACGCAGCAGGTGCCCACCACGGCCTCCAGCGGGATGATCTCATACAGAGGCACTCGAAAAAGCTCGTTGTGGTAGAAGCGGCGGGAAGGGGAGTGATGCGTCTCATGAGGACGGAAGTAATGATGACCAAACGCAAACCTCTCACCTCTGAAGACAAGGAGAAAAGCGAGACCAAACGTTCAGCATTCTGTTCAAACCTGTGTCAGTTAGTTTGGTTTAATGGCAGTAGAGCTCATTTTTAGCATTTAGTTCAGTTCCTTAGGTCAGGGCCAAACAAAGCAAACCAAAGGAACTGACACCTGCTTAACGAGATGGTCACGGTGCCTTCAAAAGAACACTAGAGCAGGTTTATTTGTGGTGAGAACATGATCTGAACTCAAACAGACCTAACTATAAAATGTATTGTGCAATGTTTACATTGTTTTAGCAACAGCTCCATGGCCCCTAAAGTGACTTTTGATGCGCCTTTACTGTTTGCAGTGCATTAAAACACTCAAGGCCGTGCTCAAGGGCACCTCAGCTGGATATCGGAGATGGAGAGTGACTGCTTTTTGTTTGATTTCAAGTGGTTCAGACGAGAGCAATAGAGTAGGGTCTGTCTGCAGACTGCAAGACAGGGTTGTAACACTAAAGCCTGATTTATGCTTCTGCGTCGGGTGATCGGCGTGACCCATGGTGCATGCCTTGCGCGTTGTTGTGCATTTATACTTCCGTGCTGTGTTTGTGTTGCTCTGCAATAACACTTCCGAAACACTAGCTTGCAGTGAGATCTTTATGTTCCTCTGTGTCGAGTTTCTTCGCTGGTGTTGTTTTTTTTCTGAACGCTACCTTAATGTACAAGTAGCTCAAACTCGCTCATTTTGAGGCGGGAACCGGCAGACATGCAACAACTGTAATCATAAGGTGAACACAAAACAACAGTTTCCATCCAGAGCTCCTTCACGGGACTCCACACTTGTAAATGCTCACTTCAACGGGTTGGCACGGCTCTCATCGCGGCCACACTTGTCAGTGCTTCCAAGCCGACCAATCACAGAGCTTGCACTGCACGTCGTTGCGACATGTAGTTACATTTTTTGAGAGGGGTGCACGTCAGCATCGGCGACACGAGGGCTATGCGACCACACGTAGGCTGCACCAGAGAATACGCGTGCGCTTGACGCAGAAGTATAAATCAGCCTTAAGGGGGCATAACTTAAAATTATTGAGACCCACATGTCAAAACTATGTTGTCGGCAGGATGGCGCTGTACCCATCAGTTATTAATGTCTACACCAACGCCAATCCTTAACCCAACGATTATAGTTATTAACGTCTACACCAGGCATGTCCAAACTCGGTCCTGGAGGGCCGGTGTCCTGCAGATTTTAGCTCCAACTTGCCTCAATACACCTGTCAGGACGTTTCTAGAAAGCCTAGTAAGAGCTTGATTAGTTAGCCCAGGTGTGTCTGATCGGGGTTGGAACTAAACTTTGCAGGACACCGGCCCTCCAGGACCTAGTTTGGACATCCCTGGTCTACACCTTCCCCAACCCTAAACCCAACCATCATAGTTATTAACGTTTACACCTTCCCCAAGCCCTAAACCCAACCTTCAGTTATTGACGTCTACACCTTCCCCAACCCTAAACCCAACCGTCAGTTATTAACGTCGACACCTTCTCCAACCTTAAACCCAGCCATTGGGTCTTACAGCTTGGCAGGTCTGGCTCTCATAGCATAAGATGACTCCACTAAGAATAATAATGAGAAACCGACGGGTCATCACTCCACTAGCAGATTCGCACTACGTCACTGGTTTTGATCAGCCCCGAACATTAGTTTAACCCGGACAGATGAATGATTTACCTGACAAAAGCTTCAAAATATCCATTTTTTTCCACAACTAAAGCTAACAGGTGCTAACGTTGTCTTGACTGATGCTCAACACACAAATCTGTTAAAGTCTCAAAAAAAGTACTCGAGGGTGTCTTGAACCTTCCACAAGCTGGGAGCTTAACATTACAACTTAAAAGTAATCCAATAAACCGGAGTCAACAAATACAAAACACAAACAAAACCTTCGTCTTTTATCCCCAAATGATCCGTATCGCTTCAAACGCTCTCGAACTCGTCCAGTTCTGATTGTTCACATCCTATCATGTGATGTTCAGACATGTTGGCAAAAACTACTGAATTTTCCAGAATAGAAGACACTTTTTTTAGTCATCCTAATTAAGCTATGACTTATATACCAAAGTTATTTAATTAATGCAATTTATGTCAAGTAGGCAAAACAAGTGACTTGTTTTGGCATTGTTTTGCAGTGTGAAGAGCAATTAGCATGTATTCTTAACCCCTTCCTCTTGTAAAGAATGGACTGGATCTTGTCTAGATCACAATCTGACTCTCCTAATGTGCAATAGAGGTAGAAAAAGGCAAGCATTTGTAGTTAAATGTAACAAAGTTAGCATGTCTTTTTTGGTCTACATTTAGCCTGTTTGCTTGTACAAGATAGAGAAAAATCATTGGAAGTCTTTCACAAAAACAGTGCAGTAATTTCTCTTTGCCTGAACAAACATTGGATGTCCTAGGGGTGAATAAATTATCAAGATATGTTTATTTTAGGTAAACTGTTTCTTTAATTAATGCCCTTGTCTTGGAACACATAAACTGAACCGTCCTCTACTTCTACAACCAGAACGTGGGATAAAGTTCAAACCTAAAACTAACGTGTTAGACAAAATGTTTCTCCAGAATCAATAAGGATGTCAGCGTTTGTTTCAGAATGAAGTCCAGACCTGAAGCACGAAACGTGAAATACTGTGAGTGTGTGCGAATCTCACTTTTCATTCTTCCAGAGTTTCTCGATACGAAAGATGTCCAGTTTGTCTCTGTTGATGTGAGACAGGAGGCGGTATGACTGACGCACCGGCTGACCTTCTGTTGTGCGTCTGCTGTCCCGCATGAGGTACACACAATCACCTGCAACATACACACATGCGAACATTAAATCAATACACATACCAATCTCAAAATCTAGATGGATTGGCATTTCAACATGTCTGAGCCAAAATTGTACAACAAACACCCGTTTCTTATTTATTTTTATTAATTATTTATTTTTTTATTTGATCGAAGATTTTCATAACTGTAAACAATTTAAATAAAAAACAATATTTAATTTCAACAGTGTTTAATTAAATTTTATAGCATTTACTAAATTACATTTACATTACAAATTATATTTTAATCTGGCGACACGGTGGCTCAGTGGTTAGCACTGTCGCCTCACAGCAAGAAGGTCGCTGGTTTGAGCCACGGCTGGGTCAGTTGGCATTTCTGTGTGGAGCTTGCACGTTCTCCCCGTGGTCGTGTGGGTTTCCTCCGGGTGCTCCGGTTTACCCCATAAGTCCAAAGACATGCGCTATAGGTGAATTGAATAAACTAAATTGCCCATAGTGTGTTGAGTTACAGCTGGATAAGTTGGCGGTTCCTTCTGCTGTGGCGACACCTGATTAATAAAAGGACTTAAGCCGAAGAAGGATGAATGAATGATTACATTTTAATATATACTCTAATAAAATTAGCTGATCGACTAGGAATATTGTTTTTAAAAATTCGATACAATACCAATATCGATACTTTGAATTCGATACCAATTCCTGAACTATACTTTTTTCAACACCTATTTAATACAATTAGTTCTTACAGGATCACAAACAACTCTTTTTTTTGTTACAACTCTTTTTTTTCAGATTTAATTTTACAGTGTCAAACTCTTAAAAGCACAAAAAAAAATGTAACAAAACAAATCATTACGACTAGATTTCAGTTAAACAAACAATTTAAAGGCATTTGTTTTTTCAATGAATCAACAATGTGACGATGAATCAACAAACATATCAATATCCAGCCCTAATTATGACTGCTGAATAGGGATGCAACGATTAACCAACTTCACTATTAACTGCGCTTTAGTTTGTCACGGTTGAATAATCATAAACACTTTTCAACATCGCGTTTCTGCACGGAGCAAAACTCCAGCAACTAAACAAAGTTATGCCAACTGTGCGCTAGTTTAAAGTTCCCAGCTTGTATAGATAGGTTGATACCCACGCAGACTGGATTAACTATGACTGACGCTATTAGCTAAGGGCTGTTCATATATCACATATTTTCAATGGAGGCACGCGGCTTGCACTCGCATATAGGGAATGAGGCGCACGCTTTCCAGGTGTACTTAGTTAAAAAAAATGGTGTGAGTGCACCTCGAGTCACATGACAAAAACTGGCCAATTCAGCTTCATACTTTGCATGGAATATACACATTTCTACTCCAAAGCGAAAAATAGTAACTGAAAATACCAAACAATTCTGTAAAATAGTTCATCAAAAGGTTCAGCAGCCTTTGATACATTTGTTCTCTTTAAAAGGGAAATACTTAGCTAATATCACAGTCTCGTCAAGGCAAGTCAGTTTACTTGGCAGCCATCTTTGCAATGCCTCTCAGGCAGTATGCTTTGAATGGCATTTTGTCTGCATGGGGAAACATCAAATTCTCCAAAAATGCTTGCCAAGTTTACGATTACGTTTTATATTAAGAAACAATAAAATAAAACAACATCTGTCTGTTTAGTTTCAGTTCTAAATGTTTGAGTCACACAAAATTTGCAGAAATTCACATCTAGTCCGAGCCCCTCCCCTGGAGAACTGTCAGTCTATAGAGAACGCTGATTGGCTCTTGTACTAGTGGGCGGTGCTTCATTCGATCTATTGACCGTTACACTTCTCCCCATTCAAAACTATACGAGTGACACGTCTTGTATATTCTATAGCCTTTGCTAATATGTAGCTTAGATTTACATTTATTTATTTATTTATTTGTTTGTTTGTTTGTTTATTTATTTATTTATTTATTTATTTATTTATTTATTTATTTATTTATTTATTTATTTATTTATTCATTCATTCATTCATTCATTCATTCATTCATTCATTCATTCATTCATTGTTCTGTCATTTATTTTCAGAGTAAAATTACTACTTATTTTTAAATGCCAAAAACGTTTTTACTTATTTTTTTAAATCCAAAGAGAAAAGTACTATTGTTTGTTTTTATTATTATTTTGCTGAGCTGCAAAAAATAACACTTTTAAATATAAGGAGTTTTGATGTGATTTTCTAAACTAGTAGTGTAATTTAATTCAGAAATGAATGATTGCATAATAATTGTGATAACATGAAACCGTGATTATTCCTCAGACTCTAATCCTACAACCAAAATCTATAATCGTTGCATCCCTGCTGCTGAAACAGCACTGCTTAATATTTCTGTAAAAACTATCATATATTTTAATGTAGTGTTTGTTTAAATGAAATAAAAAAACTGAATTTATTTCAAATTACAAACATAAATACTGTCACTTTTGATTAATTGCAACATTGCTAAATAAAAGGAAGAATATATTTTTTACAAACACACAAACACATACCTTGATGCAATAGTAAGTCATCGCGAAGCAGGCATATATAATAGATGGATCCTGATTGGGCATAGCTGGGTTGAGGCACCATTGGGACCTCCTGTTGAAGCACGAAATGCATTAGAGACAAAAAAAGACAAAAAAAAACTGCTTTCAAAAGTTTCCCAACTTCCTGAGATCTTAATCTTGGAGTGACCTTTACAATGTTGTGATAAGAGACCATATGGCTGGTTTAAACACAGTGAGAGAGGAAGAAAGAATCGTAAGGGTACACAGACTGAAAGGTCACATACTCTGTCCACTGGACGAGGGTCACACTGTTCACAGAGATAATGCTCCACATCCGCCTCCAGACGCATACAATCACAGTGCTGCCACACCTGACAGACAGAAATAGACACACACAACATATAAATATGAATTTATTACATTGACTTCTCTTTAGCGATATGCTAATCCATTGTGTTTTATTATTATTATTATGTATATTTATAGTCTGGGATGATGTTATAACAATGTGTGAGCTGACGTTCAACAAACAAGATGTTAATATTGAGTAACGTGCATTTTTTTTGTGCTGCCAATGAAAAAGTTCCAAACAAAGGCGGAAAACATTTACGAACCTCAAAGCAACACTGTGGTGTTTCGGTGAATTGAATGAATGTATTTTAAAATGAACTTGGTGAGCCAATGACTCAATTTAACATTTAAAACAACATTAGTTCATATCTAAATGCATCAGCAGTTTTGAATGAATCGTTTAAATGTACGATTTTATGATTTGCCAAGGTACAAGCCCAAAACCACACCCCTACTTCCAATTATAGATGAAAACTCAGTCCACTCAATCCATTTCACATTGTTATGTGAAACAAATATACATTCTTTTGTAAACAAATAAACATATTTATCAGGATTCTGACACTTCGGTCTTGTCAATTCTCATTTTGGTGGCAAAGTCCAGACACTAGTCTTGTCTTGTCTTGTATGTTGTGCTCGGCTCAGGTTTTCTTATCCTGTTCTTGTCTGTTTTCTACTTTTGTATGAGAGCTGTCTTGACCGCGCTCAGGCTGTGCACACTCCCACTTGACACGAACACTCAGGGTTCGAGTGTGCTTTCATCCTGGTGTGTGTTCTGTTTGCGGCATGGTGTTTTCGGTCTCAGAGTTCCAGTCTAGTTGGCTGCGGTTGGCAACATGCATGCCGCATGTGAATGCACGGTAAGTGTTTTATTTATCGCGTGCTCGTGTCTTGCGTTCTTTCTCGTCTTGCTGTTGTGTAGAGCACGTGGCTCCATGTTTACACGTTGGTCGCGTGCTTTAGTGTTGTGTTTCATGTGAACATGCGGTTAATGAGTTCTCTCATTGGTTGCGTGTTCTAGTCCTGTTCTACGTGAACACATGGCTTGTGTTGTTTCTTTGTGTCATGTGCTCTCCCGTCTATTGTCTAGTCCCACCTTCCTTGATAACCCATTATTAGTTTGTTATGTTCACATGTTTGTTGCCAATTAGTTCTCCTTATAGCTCCCTCTTGTCTGCTGTACTGTGCCAGTTCGTTGTCGTTCAACATACGTCATATGTTGCTTTTGTCTTGTCAAGCCTTGTCTAGATCCTTCCTGTCCTGTCTTGCCAGCCCAGCCAAGTTTGTGCTTTGTCTTTTAGTTAATGTTTTCCCCCTTGGGGGTGTTTTTTGATGTCTTTTTTGTTTTATTTTATAGATAATAATTCTACTACATTTGAGTCCTCGCTCCCTTTCCCCTCCCGAAACCTGACAGTACTAGCCTATGTTGTTAAAATAAACTAAAACTAAAAATACTTTCTGCAACCAAACCAAAGCTGAAATTAAATCAAACACTAATATTAGGGGATAAATAAAATAAAATGTTGCACTGGAAAATATTTGTGCTAAAACTAGTGTTAATACTAAAGTGTAAATTGAAATAAAAATAAATAAATAAATAAATATATATATATATATATATATATATTTATATTTATATATATATATGGGCGTCAGGGTGGCGTAGTGAGTAGCACGTTCGCCTCACAGCAAGAAGGTCGCTGGTTCGATCCCCGGCTGGGTCAGTTGGCATTTCTGTGTGGAGTTTGCATGTTCTCCCCGTGGTTGCGTGGGTTTCTTCCGGGTGCTCCGGTTTCCCCCACAGTCCAAAGATATGCGGTACAGGTGAATTGGGTAAGCTAAATTGTCCGTAGTGTATGTGTGTGAATGAGAATGTATGGATGTGTTTCCCAGAGATGGGTTGTGGCTGGAAGGGCATCCGCTGCGTAAAACAAATGCTGGATAAGTTGGCGGTTCATTCCGCTGTGGCGACCCCGGATTAATAAAGGGACTAAGCCGAAAAGAAAAATGAATG
>CAIGQQ010011562.1:638874-694530 GCA_903798035.1 Danio albolineatus | reverse complement strand
TATCTATCTATCTATCTATCTATCTATCTATCTATCTATCTATCTATAAATAATAAATTACCTCATCAAAATAAGTAAATAACGAAATAAAATAACTATAAAATAAAATATAATAAAAGGTTGCCAAACATATTCTCACAATGATGCATAACCTCTAGAATTATGTAAATGTTCCATTATAGATAAAATCCACAGATTATTAACAAAATTCTTCGCAAAAATAGCAAAAAATGTTCGCAGATTCTGTCTGGCCCTAGCTTACATCTGCTAGCAGACCACTCAGCCAAACTATGGTTGTGAAATGGATGTTCTTGTATTGTGTGATGAAAATGATTATGCAGCCTTTAAAGTTATTACCAACAATAGGATTACTGAAAAAAAAAAAAACTGTTAATGATGTTTGTGAGAATTAATCAGTGTCCGTTTACCCTTGTAGCTTGTGATCATATCGCAGATCTCTTTGAAAATGTGTGCCAGGCGTGCGGTGCGTGTCACTTCAGTGTTCTCCTCGGCTGCTGCAAGTCTGCGTGTGCGTACAGAGCGGGACGTCTGCAGCGCTGAGAACTGAGTCAGAAATACATCTGGAAAAACAGCAACACATAACTGGTCAATATGGAAAAATATTCATTTGATTATAACAATTATTTGATCAATTCGTCATTGATAATGTCGATGAGTAATCAGTAGATTTTTAATGATTATTGAACATTTGCTACTTGTTATAACAACTTGAGTTTTACACATTCAATTAAAAAAGAGAGAAGATCACTTCAGCTTTTGAACTGTTTTAGTGAAATTTGAACTGAAAGGGTCTCTTTAAGTTTTCTGATTTCTTTAAGTTTTAAAGTCTCTTTAAGTTCACTGTTTCACTTTTTTGTTTCCTTTAAAGAGGATACTGTATATTCGTCTACGATACATACTCTATTGTAAGTTGCTTTTAAATGCCCTTTTATTTAAAAAAAAACAGGAGTTTGGCTTTGCCCAGATTAATCTACATTTGCTCAATAAAATAACCACCTGCTGTATTACTCGCTTCAGACTTTTTTGGGAATATCGTTGTTGTCGTCACTGTAACGTGCATAATACAGCACATTTTCATCACAAGCAATAACTCAACTACTACTTAACCTAAAGGTGGTCTAAAGTACCACCTTTATGCTGATGACACTCAGATATACTACAGTTGAAGTCAGAATTATTAGCCCCCTTGAATTATTAGCCCCCCCTGTTTATTTCTTTCTGTTTAACAGTGAGAAGATTTTTTCAACACATTTCTAAACATAATTTACACTTTAATCTAAACATAATAGTTTTAATAACTAATTTCTAATCACTGATTTATTTTATCTTTGCCATGATGACAGTATATAATACAGGGCTCAACAATAAGGACTGCCCGATGGCCCGGGGACAGTGTGAGAGATGCTCGGGAAAGTAGACAGAATCGTTACTGGCCCGATCAGGCCAGTGCTGCCTTGTCACTAAATTTTAATTTTTTCTGCGACTATTTGTCAATTGCATGCATATAAAGTCTTAAAATCAAGAAATAGTTTGTACTTTCAAGTATTTGATCGCGACCTTCTCTGTGAAGTCGTAAATACCATATTGCTTTTTTGGTTCCTCTGATCTGATTGGATGTTGTGAGCACGTTATTTTATTCTGTAACCCGGTAAAAACCAACACAGCGAAGAGACGACGACATGATGGCAACATCAGATTATGAGGCTAAAAGAAAATGTCTGTTTTGTGATGTTTTGCTGTCATTTTTAAGTCAGCCAGGTTTTTTTTTGCAATAAAATACCTGCACATTTTCCTTAACATTTTTTAGAAATTATTTTTGACAGATTATTTAAAATATGTGGCTAAGAAATAGCAATTAACTTTTTTTTTTTGGTGGGGCCAGTGAAAAATGTTGGCAGGGCAAGTAGAAATCTGAACCACTGGACCAATCGGGCCAGTAGAAAAAATGTTTAGTGTTGAACGCTATAATATTTTACTAGATATTTTCAAGACACTTCTATACAGCTTAAAGTGATTTATAAAGGCTTAACTAGATTAACTAGGCAGGTTAGGGTAATTAGGCAAGTTATTGTATAGCAATGGTTTGTTCTATATAGTATTGGAATAAAATAGCTTAAAGGGGCTAATAATTTTGACCTTAAAATGGGTGTGAAAAAATTTAAAACTGCTTTTATTCTATCCGGAATAAAACAAATAAGACTTTCTCCAGAAGAAAAAAATAAATTCCTTGCTCTGTTAAACATCATTTGGGAAATATTTTAAAAAAGAGATAAATTTAATAATAAAATTATTAATTATTAGACCTGCTAATAATTCTAACTTCAACTGTACATTCACTCCAAACCTGGTGATCTTTCAGCTGTTACACACTTGGAACACTGTATTTTTGGAGATTAAAAAAATGGGTGTCACAAAATTTTCTGTGTCTGAACACTAACAAGGCAGTTCTTCCAACCAACTATATAAAACTAAACCTCTTAAAATGAACCTAGATGGCTCTGCTGAGAAGGTTCAGGCCAAACTCAAGTACTTGTGTGTAATATTTGACAAAAATATTCTCTCACTGGCTGTAGGCGATCGCCGATGTTATTTTCAGTCAAAACACATTTCACACGGCATGATTTGATTCGCCGACAGCTCCAGTTATTCAGCACGCCAAATATCTCCCAGGCATCGTCGACTCATTGTGTGATTATTACTCGCGTGAATGAGCATCAATTTAGCTGTGATTTCATGCATTTGTTAGCGATTTCTCAAAACCTGTCGGCGAGTCAAAATCGGGGCTAAAATCATGCAGTCTGAACTCGGCATTACACAAGGTACAAGGTATCGTCAACGTTCTCCATTCATTCATTCATTCATTGTCCTTCAGCATGGTTCCTAATTTATCAGGGGTCAGCACAGCGGAATGAACCAATAACTATTCTGGCATATGTTTTACGTAGCGGATGCCCTTCCAGCCTCAATCCAACACTGAAAAACACCCATACACTCTTGCATTTACACACACACACTCATAAACAGCAGCCAATTGTGTTTTACCTAATTCACCTATATCATTTGGGGGGAAACTGGAGAACCCGGAGGAAACCCACATGAACATGGGGAGAACATGCAAACTCCACACAGAAATGTCTACTTCTTGCTGTAAGCGAAAGTGCTAACCACAGAGCCACCATGCCACCCCAACATTCTGAATAATGTCGACTAATCCTTTCAGCCCTACTTGAAAGATTTATCTGTAGCCTGAGTATATATGGCGTATGACAATCTTGAGATCAACCTAATGAAGCTTTATTGCTTGTGTATTGCTTGTTGTCTACACTCACCTGATTTGATGTTTCCATCATCCCGGATGACTCCTCCCCAGCGCGTGTACAGAGACAGACCGCTGTTCTCCCTCTCCCGCTCTCCCTCACGCTTCAGCAGCTCCTGTTTCTCCCGCATCTTCTCCCAATTCCGCAGCAGAAAAACCCGATGTTTCAGCACAAAGTTCCTGAATGAGAATGTAAAATCAGTTTGTATTCAATTTATATGATTAGACAATATGGTGAATGCACAGCTAGTGTTTTTCTGCCAACGATGAACTTCCGTTGAACAGTTAATGTGACTGTTTTCAATTTCATAAAGTTCCTTTTACAGCATTGATGTTGTATTGTCATTAGTCATTACAATACATTCAGTTAAATAGATTTAAGCATTCGTTTACTTGTTCAAGCGTAAAACGAGATGGAAAAACTGTGTAACCGCTAGTGCGGTCAGGATCAGCAGCCGAGCGCAGAAACTCTATTGAAAACACTAGGGTAATATGAACTGTCTTACTTTAAAGTAATGGTGGGGGAAAATGGAATTTAATGCAGTGCTTCTTGTCTGGTCTGAGATCCCCTTTATATCATATATCTATCAGGCACTGAAGATCACAGATTTTTAGGGTGCTTTCACACTTGGTTCAATTGCCTGGACCGTACCCAAGTTCGATTGTCCCCCCCTTGCCACCTTCTCAGTTGGTTTGTGTTCACACTGACTTTTTTCCTTCTGAACCCCGGTACGCTTGCGTCATCAAGCGGCTGTTTTGTGTACGTCTGTTGCCAGGTGACGGACACGAAAGCAAAGCGCCAAAATGGAAAGACGTCTGCACGTTTCACTTTTACTGAACCTTTTGGTTTTGGACATACAGAAAGCGACTCGCGTCTATCTGCCGCTAAAATAATATAAACGTTCAAAACGTCACGCGATGTCTGCAGAAGCTGTTTTTGGAGGAGACAAGCAGACATTATCACTGTTTGTACTGGGTCAGTCCCGCTTGTCTTCAAGGTAGGTGACATACAGAGACAAACACACACGACTGAACGTTATGAAAACTAAAGTTTGTTGTACAGTTGGCGGTTCACTTCCGACTTTTGGTACGATTGCATTAATACTACAAGTGAACCGTACCAGAGTTCACATGAACCGTACCCCAGACCAACTCTTTCAGGCGGACTCGGGTACGGTTCACGGGTGCACACCCTAGTTCAGAAGACGTGTTCACACCAGCTAAACGTACCGTACTATGACGTCAAACGAACCCGGATGCAGACCAAAAATGCTAGTGTGAAAGCACCCTTAAAGAAATCAGACCTTAAACCTGGCAATTTTTTAATGGAAAGGCCATAAAACCCATTCAAGAACATAATATTAGATGCCGCAAACTCCCAAATACAAAGAGGTCATCTTCTTAAAAGTTAAAAGATATTTAAAAAGTTTCAGTATACAGATCCAAATTATACTTTAATAATTTCTAAATTAAAAACGGGTCTACATAAGTTACATTATGAATGTTCTTCTACTACCTACAGTATTGTATTTATTAATTTACACATTTACTTATGTTAATTAAATGTTTATTTATTTGGTTTACATCAATTGCTTTTTTATATCATATTCTGCACAATTAATCGATCAGAATTTTTATTTGTGATTAAATAAATATTTATCATTAATGATATCAACATATTTAGTATTCATTTTTGTATTCATAATTATTAATTACTTTAATACGAATGAAATACTTATATTAACGCATGTTTAGTTATCTTAATAAAATGTCAGGTTTTTCATTTTAACCATGATTTTATTCATTAAATTAATTACTGATTATTTCCACGCACTCCCTGTGGACCCCAAATTGAAAAAAATTTCTTTACTTAAAAAAAAAGAATTCCAACACTGTTATAAACCTGCCTTCCCAACATACTTGTAGACATTTGTATGTTTAGAAAATACAAATGGTGTTTGCCTGTGCACATTTTGCTATTGTAATGCTACGGTAATGTTAAGGGTGTTGCTACAGAGCTGGTAAGGCGTTCTGACATTATTTAAAAAAGTTGAAAAAGGGTCATACAAAACATGTTTTTTGGTACAAAATTAAACTGGAAAAGTGTAGACTTGAAAAGTGTTCAAATTGGATCCTCTTTAAAACCAGCCACTTGTAAAAGTATAAATATGTATTTTTTTAAAAGTTAATGAGATCCTACCTCTCTCTGTTTGACATGGGCTTCATTAAAAGGTGCTGGTAAAACTTGCTGCTGTCACTGGACTCTTCCTCCTGCCAACAGAAAAAAGCATTAGAAAATGTACTTGTAACTACTGCAGCCAACAATAGTGCATTTCGACTGGATGAACTGTCTCATACCCGCTTCTTCAGTGAGTGTTTAGATTTGCGTTTCTCTTTCAGTCTTCCAAGTCTCCGGGCTCCGCCTCCAGATCCAGCCCCTTTAGCAGGCAGCCCATTGATTCGCTTGCTCTTGCCACCAATGATGCCACGGCAACCCTCTGAGCCACACTTGCAGACTTGCTGCATAGCAACAAGAGCAGAAAAACATTATCATTTGGCAAGCATGAAAAAAAAAATTCAACATCTAATCAAGGTGCAGTCCACCAACAAGCACAAACAAGAACATCAAATTTAAAATATTAAAAAAAGAGAACTGCAAAATGTTTTTAACCTTATTAATGTGAAATAAATTAGAAATAATATCCAGCCACAGCTTAAAAAATGAAATATTATATATAAAATAATATTTGGAAACCCAATGCTTTAAAGCAGTGGTAGGGAACCTATGGCTTGACCATAAATATGTGCCTCTCCAGCTGTCTTATTTTGCGGTTTAAAAAATGATAACATCACGATTACAATTCCTTTTTAGTGTAATTTTTTACAACAAAATGAATAAGAACTCAACAATAGTTAACAATAAAAGGACGTTTTAAATAATGCATTTGTCCGTCGCTGTGGATAAACTTGAATCGCGACACCAATAAAGGGCAAATAGCTTACGCTTCTATGGTAACCTCATGCACATAATTCAAACAACATTTATGAGTGATGTTGGCAAAAAGAAAAAGTTCTATTCACCTTATTCTCCACATACGAGCGGACGCAGCCATTTCAATCATTTTGGCTTGAGACTTCCAGTCTCATTCACTTCCATTCATTTTTAGACATTAAAAGTAGCTCATTACGTTGCTTGATGTTGCAAACTGACATTTTCTTATTATATTATCCTACTGTGTCTGTATAGTCATGAACACACTTGTTAATACAGCCAGTAGTTTGACCGTTTTTTGCTATTTATTATTCCTAGTCAGTTCTCCCATTGGCCCCTGAACAGGAAGCTCTAAAACAATCGCAAAAAACGGGCGTACTTCCACATTGAAGAATAAGGTCAATAAACTGTCCTTTCTTCCTTAATGGATATATTAACTTAATATTAGAGTGATTTCTGAAGGATCATGTGACTCTGAAGACTGGAGTAATGAAGCTGAAAAATCATCTTACTGTATTTTTGATGAAATAAATGCAGCCTTGGTAAGCAGGAAAAGCTTATTTTTAAAGCATTTAAAAATCCTACTAACCCCAAACTTTTGAACACTAGTCTATTTACACATATATATCAATGGCTCTTTAAAAACTCATTTGCTAAAAAATTCAAAGATGGCTCTTTGCTGAAAAAAGGTTCCCGATTCCTGCTTTAAAGCATTAGTTCTCTTCCAAAATGAACATTTCCTTATAATTTACTCACCCCCTCACCAACAAAAAGGTCAATTAAGGTTCTGAGGAAAACATGCAAGAATTTTTCCAATATAGTGGACTTCTACTGGGTTCAGTAGTTTCAATGCATTTCAATGTGTCTTTTAGGGGCTCTACACAAAAAACTAAATCATTTTTTAAAAACACTTTTTAACCACATTTTAGTTATTTTAATGTTTTTTTTTTAAAGGAAAAAAAATCACAGTCACGCTTTATTTAAAAGTACAATTCTTGCTATAAATTTTTTTACCCACCATGAATTTTTCCTCAATAAACTCCAAATTTCCTCATTAATAGTTACTAAGTAGATGTTGAATAAGATCATGTAGAATATGTACATTGTAAGTACTGATAAACAGCTAATATCTTATTATAGGCAGATAATAAGCTACGAGTTAATAGTCAAAATTGATAATTAAACTATACATGTTACCAAAATGACTTAAACTTTCACCAAGTAACAATCTTTTCCCTTGGATGGGATCATTTAGAGCCTTTCAAACTGACAGCTCTGAAACCAGTTTGGAAGACCAAACCACTGAGGAACAGAAAAACTGATGGAAAAGTTGGTCCCACTTTATATTAAGTGGCCTTAACTAATATGTACTTACACCGAAATTAATAATTCGTTACAATGTACTTATTGTTTACATACATGTTTTTACATTGTACTTATGTTTGATTAAATACCTGTATGTAATTACATCTGTAAATAATTTCTGTAATTACATTTGTAAATACACAGTTGACCATCCCTTACACCTTAACCCACTCTTAAACCTACCGATACCACCAAACTTGTCCTTAACCCTAGTCCTATCCCAACTAAAGAGCACCACAAGTGTTCTCAAATACATTATGAACTCAGTAAGTACATTGTATTTATTTTTTGATGCAAGTACAAAGTAATTAAGGACACTTAATATAAAGTGGGACCAAATATTGAGTAGAGGCAGGGCTTTCTTTTACACATCACTTCCTCAAAGCAAACTAACATTAAGGTTTGATATGCAGTTGCTATGGAAGCATTCAGGTTGACATCAACAGAAGAACCACCACTGCAAACGCAGAAGCAAATGAGCAAAATTTCATTGGAGATTAACAAAACAAGAACAAAACAAAAAAAATCACATTTTTAATTATTAACCTTAAGAATATCGTAAGCTAGCAAAATAATCATGGTAAATTTTGATTTCAAGCTGACTTTTTCCTCAAAAAAAAAAAAAAAAAAAAGTAAAGAAGTTAAGATCTTCAAATGACAAAGGGATGAGTAAAGTAACAGGAAATGCTTGTTGTAGAAGTGAGCTAATGCTTTAATGGCTGAAATAGTCAAGTAGCAATGAGTGTTTAAATCAGCATCGCCGATGTGGACGAACGAAGAGCAAGCATCCCCTATTAAACACAGCTGCGTGTGTATGTGTATGTACATGCTCCAGACAGGCATGTTCCTGACATGTGGGATACGGGTGAGCGACGTACTTGTTCCTCTGTGTTGAAGGAGTGGAAGTTGTAGTCATATGTCAGTTCAGTTCCGCTGTTGATGTCTTTCAGAGCAAACAGACCAATTCGGTACACTCCGTTCACCGACCTGAGAGGAAAACAAGCAGATTTGTGACTTCAACATGATGTTCTACCTCAATTAAATAGACCTGTACAATATATCAATTTATCATCAATACTGTAATGCAAACATTTGTAATTATTTTATAGTATTTATCTACTCTTGTAGTTTGTTTATTATATTTTAAGCACATGCAATCCCATTCAAAATTACCCCAAACATTCTAAAATAATAAATTGAATGATTAGAGCAAACCTGATGAAATTATTTTCATATTATAACATACAGGGGTTGGACAATCAAACTGAAACATTGACCAATTTAGTGTTGGAGGTTTCTTGGCTAAATCTGACGATCTTCACTGATTGCACATTACACTAGTAAGAGCAGAGTGTGAAGGTTTAATTAGTAGAATTAAATTTCCACCTTGAAGCTGCGGTCACATTAGAGTTTGAGCACGCGGAATTCTGTTATACGGCATTGCGAAAAAGGGGCGGGATTAAACAAGATGATTAGACGTTTAAAAAGCAAGCGATTTGGTCCGTATAATAAATTTCTGTCCAGAGAGGTCATGTTTTGATCTTCAATTGGTCTTGCGCAGTCAAATAATGTGATTTTGCAGGTCAGAGTTCACCAAGCTTGAACTTTGCACTGCATCGAACTGCAAAACTTGTTGTATAAGCTTGCGTTTTCAGTCTGACGCATTCGCGTGCGTATGAATGGAAGTCTATGGGAAGAAAAGTGCAGTGTGACCGCGGCTTAACTCTACTGTTTCCACCAAAACTGTTTGTCAAGAGCTCCACAGGGTTAATATACATGGCCCAGCCACTATAGTCAAACCTTTGATCACTCGTGCCAATGCCAAACCTTGGTTTCAATGGTGCCAGTAGCAAAAAATTGTAACTGTGGACAATGTAAAACATGTATTGTTCTCTGATTAGTCTGATTGCCACATCCAGGAAAGTTACGGTGTGGAAAAGCCCCAAAGAAGCATACTACCCAGACTTGTGCATCCCCAGAGTAAAGCATGGATCAGTGATGGTTTTGGCTGCAATATTATGGCACTCCCTAGGCCCAATACTTTTGCTAGATATGCGCGTCACTGCCAAAAACAACCAAACCTTTCCGAAGAACCATGTGCACCCAATAGTAAAAACATTGTATCCTGAAGGCGGTGCTGTGTGTCAGGATGATAATGCACCAATACACACAGCAAGACTGGTGACAGAGTAGTTTGATGAACATGAATGTGAAAATATCTCCCATGGCCTGCACAGTCACAAGACCTAAATATTATTGAGTCACTTTGGGGTGTTTTGGAGAAGTGAATCAGGAAACATTTTCCACCATCAGCATTAAGTAGTGACCTGGCCACTATTTTGCAAGAAGTATGGCTCAAAATCCCACTGGCCACAGTGCAGAATTTGTATCTGTCATTCCCAAGACGAACTGATGCTGTATTGGCTTCATCTACTATAAAAAAGTCCCTAATTATTGTGGTCTAAAAACCATTATTTCAGTTTAATTGTCCAAACCCTGTACAAAACAGAAAACAATATTGTTATATTGACAATATTGACTAGTGTTTTCCAGTTGTGCTGTTTAATATTTTTGTGGAAACCAAGAATCATTTCTGTGACCGTTTAATGATGCTTTAATTATAGCCTATATTTTTTAAAGTAGACATTTTTTGCCACAACAAAAAGGCATAACCAGGTTCAGAATAACGTTAAAAGTTAAAAGTTAAAAGCCTCCTCTGTTTAGCCTTTTGTAGCTATATTGAGTCTTGAGTGTCGAGCCTCAAAACGAAATGAACTCAAGCTATCATGATGTCAGCCAAAATCAAGAGCTTTGGACTTGATACCGAACAACTAGGCTGAGTTTTGCATTATGCAATAAGGTGGAATGAGGCCATTTTGGCACAGATGTGTGTGTATGTGTGTGTGTATGTGCGAACAGCTAACCACTGGGCAGCACAGCTGTGTCCCCCACCCTAAAACACAAGCTTCAGATAATCGCTCTTGTGTGACAAGATGGATGATCTGCCACCATCCAGCCTACAAGCACAGGATTTAATGCGTGTATGTGTACACGAAAGAGAAAACCGTGCAAAAGATGAAAGAGATAACATTTTCTCTGCAGACTGTGTGTGAGCGCCGACACACGACTTGTGAACGTTAACCTAGATACTGCGTTCACCATCCTGTTGCTAATATACAATCCTTCATAGTTTAACTAATTAAATTAATGTTTGACAAACGTTTTGAAGGAATATTTCAACCAAAAATGAACATTTAGAAGTGGCTCATATGAAAGACAAAGGCCTCTAGATTATGCTTATTTTACCAAAATAAAACATGATCATGCCTTGACTTTTAATTATTTAATGAGGACAGAAAGGTCTGACTTTGCTTAGACAAAAGAATATAAAGTCATGGTGCAGTGGAAAAAAAATGATATCAATTATGACTCCGATGAGCATCCATACATCTCTACAATGACTCAAATAACTTAATAAAGTCATCTGGAATGGCAAAGAAAGCGTTCTTGCAGAACTCCCAGAGTTCAACAAGATTCTTTGGATTCATCTTCAATGCCTCCTCCTTCATCTTACCCCAGACATGCTTAATAATGTTCATGTCTGGTGACTGGGCTGGCCAATCCTGGAGCACCTTGACCTTTTTTGCTTTCAGGATCTTTGATATGGAGGCTGAAGTATGACAAGGAGCCCTATCCTGCTGAAGAGTTTGCCCTCTCCTGTGGTATGTAATGTAATGGGCAACACAAATGTCTTGATACCTGAGGCTGTTGATGTTGCCATCCACTCTGCAGATCTCTCACACACCCCCATACTGAATGTAACCCCAAACCATGATTTTTCCTTCACCAAACTTGACTGATTTCTGTGAGAATCTTGGATCTATGTGGGTTCCAGTAGGTCTTCTGCAGTATTAGTGATGATTGGGGTGCAGTTCAACAGATGATTGATCAGATAAATCTAACTTCTGCCACTTTTCCAACTGACCAACTCGACGTCAAGTTATTATTTGTTGCTCTTACAACTGGGATTAACAACAAGACTTTTGTCAGGTAGTGTAGTATCCCCTCTACAATTTTTGAAGTATATTTTGTAACTATGCAGTTAACTATACGTAAAATATAACATCTACATGTATATATGAAGTTTTTCGAAGAATACTGCCACTCCAGTCTTGTTAATTCTTGTTTTGGTGGCAGAGTCCGGACACTAGCTCTGTCTAGTCCTGTGTGTTGTCATTGTGTCTCTGTATGAGTGACGATTGTGGGCGCGCTTGGACCGTGCGCGCTCCCGCTTGATACGGGAGCGTGAGGTCTGAGCGTGTTCGCGATCGCGCGCTTTCGTCCTGGTGTTTGTGTCGTCAGTCCACGCCGTGGTGTTTCATTCCAAGCATCTAAGTCTAGTTGGTTTCAGTTTCGGGTGGCGCTAGGATAAAACATGCACGCTGTGTGTGTGAGCGCACGGTAAGATGTTTTCAGTTTATCGTGTGCTTGTGTCTTGCGTTTGTCTAAGCACGGGGCCCTGTGTTTACATAGTGGCCGCGTATTTCCGTTGTCTGTTTTGAACACGCGGTTAATGAGTTCTCTCATTGGCTGCGTGTTCTTGTGCCGTTTTATGTGAGAGCATGGCTTGTGGTGTTTTCTTGTGTCATGTGCTCTCCCGTCTATGGTCTAGCCCCACCCTCCTTGTTAACCCATTATTAGTTGATCATGTTCACCCGTTTGTTTAATCATTTCTGCTTATATTCTCATCATGTCTGCTGTCCTGTGCCAGTTCTTCGTCGTTACTAGTCCTGTCTTGTTCCAGTCCTGATCCAAGCCCTGATCCCTGCCAGCCTGTCAAGTTTGTTTGTTTATTTCTTTTATTAATGTTTTCCCACTCGGGGTAGTTTATGTTGCTGTTTGTTTTATTTTATTATTAATAAATACCCATTTTGTTCTGCACTTAAGTCCTCATCCTTTTCCCCTACCCGAACCTTAACAGAACTGATCTGATCTTTACTATAATAAAGTATAAAAGTTTTTTTTCTCTGTTGAACACAAAATAATATAATTAAAAAATATGATGGAAAACTAGTAGCTATTGACATCCACAATAGGAAAATGGCTAGCAGTTTATCTATTTATGTTCAACTGAAGAAAGAAATTCATGTTTGTAAGAAATTGAGGGTGAGGTATAATAATAAATGTTCATATTTGGGTGAACTATCCCTTTAACACCTTCTGTAAATGATTAAAGTGCGACCTTACTTTCGGAATGACTATGACCTGTTAGTAATACAGCAATTTCTAAAGAATACAGTCATTGCTTGCTCAGTGCTGGTGGTTGTCCACATACCCGGTGACTCAGCGTACAAAAAATGACCACTGGGTTTCTGAACTCATCAGAAGCTGATGGGATTTTATTGAGTGACTCATGAACAGTCTCATTTATACTCACCATTTCTGCATCTCACAGTTGGGCTCACAGCTGTGGTTGACAAAGCGAGCCTCGTTGCCCATGCGGTAGCTGTCGATGACCATGCCGCTGTCCAGATTAAGGCAGTAGTGGCCGCTGTGGGAGAAGTACTGCTCCATCATGCGACTCCTAAACACACACACACACAAAAAACACATGATACAATTTTACAAAATTGTGAACGATCAAGGTATTCATATAATCAAACCAGCATAATGTGTGAAAAGCGTGAACATGCTGAATGACAGAGGATTTCCCACAATTCGCTAGTTTTAGTTTTGCTTTAGATAATGTATACAACGTAAAGAAAATAATTCACATTCTAAATTCCTCCTTTTCTGAAAACTGAAACATTTAAAGGATTTGTTGGGAGTGAGGGGAACTAAAAATACATGTCAACAATCTCTGTTAATATTGCGTTTTGTGGCCAATTTGCAATAATTTCAGTAAAAAATGTGACTTACACACCAATCTGCTTTTTATTTTCCCCCAACAATGGAATTTTGACTTGATGCAACCTACAGTCAGACGCAATGTATTTTCTGGAAAATATGACAAAATCAGTTGATCATTTGATATGAAGTATGATATAATATGAAACATTTCATAGAATTATTGTACCCATTTTAAAATTATAATAATTCATGGATTTTCTTTTCTTTTTTTTTTTTTTACTTTTTTACTTTTATATTTGATTAAATGCCATATCAGCAGCATCAGCTATATTCAACATACAATTTACAACCATAACTTGTACTTCTTAAAAATCATACATTGTGCAAAAAACATACAAATAACAACAACACTGCAGTCATATTAAATCTTGCAATTTGATCAGTGATAAATAGACCAAAGTTCCACCAGAAGAAACATTTTGTAAACATTTACCATCAAATATTTCCTGAATAAAAGCCTTCTCTTATATAATTTAAAAATATACACTACCTGACAAAAGTCTTGTCGCCTATCCAAGTTTAAGAAACAACAAATAATAACTTGACTTCTAGTTGATCATTTGATATTAGAAGTGGCTTATTTGAAAGGCAAAGTCCTCTAGATTACGCTTATTTTACCAAAATAAAATATGATCATGCCTTGATTTTTAATTATTTAATAAGGACAGAAAGGTCTGACTTTACTCAGACAAAAGTATTGTCACTTAACAGAAATAATGTCCAGTTTAGAATATAAAGTCATGGTGCAGTGGAAAAAGAATTAACATTATGTGTGCCTCCCATGAGCTTGGATGACTGCATCCATGCATCCATACAGCCTCCTCCTCCATCTTACCCCAGACAAGCTCAATAATGTTCATCTCTGGAGACTGGGCTGGCCAATCCTGGAGCACCTTGACCTTCATTGCTTTCAGGAACTTTGATGATGTGGAGGCTGAAGTATGACAAGGAGCTCTATCCTGCTGAAGAGTTCGCCCTCTCCTGTGGTTTGTAATATAATGGGCAGCACAAATGTCTAGATACTTCAGGCTGTTGATGTTGCCATCCACATGCCCCCATACTGAATGTAACCCCAAACCATGATGTTTCCTTCACCAAACTTGACCGATTTCTGTGTGAATCTTGGGTCCATGTGGGTTCCAATAGGTCTTTTGCAGTATTTGTGATGATTAAGATGCAGTTCAACAGTTGATTCATGGGAACAATCTAACTTCGGCCGCTTCTCCAAATGAACAACTAGAAGTCAAGTTATTATTTGTTGCTCTTACAACTGGGATTGACGACAAGACTTTTGTCAGGTAGTGTACATTCAATTAAAAAAGGTTTATATTCTAAATATTCTCACACAAGCTACAAACAGATTTTTCTTCCAATTTCAATAAATATGAGAGCTTAAGTCTTGAGTGGCCAAATGTACAACCTTACCATGTCTTTTTTCAAAATGGTAATTATTTGTTTCATTTACAAATGAATTCACTTCATGCAATTAGTTGTTTATACACTCATTGCATTCCATGTTTCATTAATGAACAGATTCAAAGCGATTTTGACATCAGACACAAGCATTTTACATTTTGCTACTTCAAACTTTCGGGCACCCCTAGCTGCTTTATCTGCCCGTTCATTTCCAATAAATCCCATATGGTCAGATATCCGACAAAAATTATATCAAAGTCTTTTCTTCTTTAAAGAGTGCACTTTTTCTATTATGCTAAAAATCATAAGATGACCAGTTTTCATAGACTCGAGTGCTTGTAACCACGACATAGTATCGATGCAAATTAAAAAATGACATTTCTTTTCTACTTTTTCAAGAGCTAAAAGTAATGCATATGCTTCAGCTGTGAAAAATGAGCTTTTCCCAAGGACTATTCTTCATCACCATCAATGCTGTAGTTGAGTAGCACATGAGTTTATTTATTCATTCTTCCTGATAAATATTTGGAAGAATGAACCTTTTCTTGTACTGATTCAGATAGGTTGGGTATGCTTACACTAATGCAACCTAATTCTACCCAGATGAGTCTATTTTTGTTTTTTTATTTTGCATAGTTTTAATCGATGACAATAATTGTAGTCATTTAATGGTCTGTTCTAGTTTTGAAATGTCAATGATCTCCATCTAGTCATATTACACATTATATATGACCTAACTGTTTATAATAATATAGTTGTTGTTGTTATAATGTAATAACAACAACTATTTTCAAGGAACAAGAACCCTGTTCAAGAATTAATTAAAACAAAATACTGAAGTAGAAGAAAGTACATTTTATTTAAATGTAATTTCTAATCATAATGTATGGCAAACCTGACATCATTTGATCATCAATGAGGCCATCACAGACAATAACACTTTTATAGTAATTTGGTTCCATTGAAGACTGGTACATTTTTAAGGCCAAAATTGAAATGATCTGTCAGTTCGAGAGAGATCCCCAGAACACGCTTTCATGTAGAGGAAAAAGCACAGAGAGGTCTGAGAACTGGGACTGGCCTAGAAATTTGACATGAAACATGTTGGTGGAAAAGTGTTATTACTAGTTTAAAGCCAAAATTTGTCTAACCTGAACTCCTGCTCGCTGACCACCTCTCCCAAGTATTCGATGATAAATTGGCCGGCGCGCAAGGGCTGCTTGGTCCGGATGCCCCAGCCCTTTCCCTCAGCCCGGAAGCGCTCAAGGCACTGAACCCACTCATGCTTCTGGATCCGCTGGTTATCACACTGATCGGAACATGGACACGTACTTGGAGAGCACTCGGCAAAAATCATCCTGAGACAGACATATATGAAACCAAAGTGATCCACTTGATTGAGCTACAATTGCACTCACGGGTGAGCACAGGAGAAGTAAACATACTAAGGCTACATCCACACGAAGCCAGAGCTTAAAAAATATCTGCATACACACTAAATCAAGCATCTAGATCATTGCAACAGTGGTTGCTTAGCAACAAAAAAGGTGCAGTGCACTGCTCTTTTCTCAAGTGAAGGAAAAGGTAATGACTGCACCTCACTTTTTCAGAACTGATAAGTGCATTTGGTTTGATCAGACTCTAATTCTGCCACAAATATACCCCCTAAAAACAGAAAAAGGCTATTTAAATGCCAGACGAGTATGTTGTGCTATAATTCTGCCACAGAAATACACAAGCAATAGAGAAGTGTTCTGTATCCACACAAATGAAATGGTGTCTGACTCAAGATATGGGCTGATGACGTCGTCATTCAACAAAATATACAGATGGGCTGCACAACCTCAAATGCAAGAACACTGTCATTTTTTATTTTTATCCACTTACTGTACTTTTAATGCCAGATGCATATGGATAAAACATCAAAATGATCCATAATGTTGGCATATATATTTAAACACATCTCCTTGTGGACAAGGCCTAAAATCCAAAATGAAGTTCTTTGATCATGTTACCTGTTTAGACAATCATCTTGACAGCCCTTTTCACTAGAGTCGTCAGGCGACCTGCAGTTACAGGTAGTGGCTTCATAGCCAGAAAGAGGCTTCACATCCACATAGACATCTAAGAGGGAAAACATAAACACAGCACTCTTGAACATCTGCAAGCATATTTATGCATTCATAAGGTGTGAAAAACAAGAGCAGCATAGTCAAGAAGGAATCATCAACTCCCGGCTCTGTCAAATCAAAATATATTTATGGAAACACATGCATATTGTGCTCTACAGCACTGCTGAGTTCTTAGACGCTAGTCATGAATAGTGAAAATATCCTTACTGGATCTGATCTTCTTGTAGAGAGGCACATCAGGTCTCTTGTAGAGCTATAAAACAAAAATGTATCTTTTAGTATAAAGTTTTTAGCAATAACAGGCATTAAACTACTAATATATTTTTCAGACATTACAGCTTGATTTCAGCAATTATATCCTGAATTTGTGTCTTTTATTTTTTTTTTATCCTTTTGGCAAATAGTTGTATCATAACCAAGCAGTACATTTTTAATACTTGTCAACAGAACAAGAAAAAACTTTTGCCAATGGGTAGGCCTAACTAGAATCTGCATGCACAGAAATCCACAGATTTCTGCTGAATTTTAGCCCATCATCACTCTGTCTATTTATTTACTTGTGTAAATAAAGTTACTTACTTGTTTAAATAAAGTTTTAATATTAATTTTTAAGTTTTTATTTAATTCATTTTAATTACTAATGTCCAAATGTTTTAAGCGGTATGGTGGCTCAGTGGTTAGCACTGTTGCTTCACAGCAAGAAGGTCGCTGGTTCGAGTCTTGGCTGGGCCAGCTGACATTTCTGTGTGGAGTTTGCATGTTCTCTCCATGTTCCCATGGGTTTCCACTGGGTGGAAAGTCCAAGACATGTGGTATAGGTGAATTGGGTAAATAAAAATTGGCTGTAGTGTATGAGTGTGTGTGAATTCAAAACTGTATGGGTGTTTCCCAGTACTGGGTTGCAGCTGGAAGGGCATCCGCTGCATAAAACATATGCTGGAATAGTTTTTTGTTTATTTTCTGTATTTTAGTTTGGTATTATATAAGAAACCTTTATGTTTACCAAACAAATGGATCTAATTTGATTTACATTATAAACTTTCATTTAAAATTTAATTAATTAATTAAGTCATTATTTTTTAATTGAATGTTTTAGGTTTTTATCTACACTACACCCAAAATCATTCTGCATAAATCTGCAGATTTTTTAAACAAAATTCTGCTCAGAAATGGCAAAAACATGTCTGCAGATTCTGTCAGGCCATTTCACTTGGGTAAGAAGCGTTAACTTAACGCAATGTATTTTTTGAAAAAATAAACTCTTATCTCATGAAAAAAGTATTCACTTATAATATTTTTATTGGAAACCAAGCAAAAACACGGATCAATAAAATGAGTTTTAATGTGAAAAACATGGCAATGACAAATGCAGTTGCCAACTCGGGTAAAGATGTGGTTGTAAGCAGCTACCTGATCATGTTTCCAAAGCCACAGGATGTCGTAAGGCAGCTGGAAATCAATGCGTTTCTGTCTCAAGTATTTCCCTGGACAAACACCGAAGACAAATTGCAGTTATTAATTCAATCTCTTTGTCCTTTAACTTCAGGCTGCGCCATTCCAGTATTGAATCAACTAATCACCTCATAACTCATAAACCATAACTAATCAGGCTGATTGCCCATGAGGCCTTACATAATGAACTGGCTACAAACGGCACTGCACACTCAAGTCAAGTTTATGTGTTGAAACGATAGTGCTTTAAATACCAATTCACACCACACCAACAGACAGTGACACAGAAACAGACATTTGTCAAGTTTTTCCCCTGATAGTATCTAATTTTCACCAACTGAACATGCTGAATCACAACTGAATCAACTCTTGCTGGGTTGCAGAATTTCTGAGTAATCAGGTGGAGTAATCTAGTAATTGTCCATGTTTGTTAGAGTCTGTTGATGTGGTGTGTATAGATTGAAACTAGATCGTGACTCCAACTTTCAAGTTAAAATTTGTAGACTAAAATGTAAAGCATGAAGGGGAAACTCACCAACATGAATGGGAGCAGGAAGAAGGCCATACTCATGTTCACCTGGAGTGTATTCTAGCTTCTCTTTCTTTAGCTGTAGCAGCTGACTGCGAGGACTGAAGAGGAAATGGAGAAAGGTTACATTTATCTAACAGAGATTTGAAGATTTGAAGACAAGCCTATTGGACATGTTAATTCTTACTCATCAGTCTTGTACACATCAGAGTAAAGTCCCGCCTTTTGAAACTTCTTTTTGGGTGGTCTAGCAACTCTCTTCTCACGTTGGCTGGTCACTGATGGGTTTGGGGCTGGTTCTGAAGTAGCAGGACCTGGGCGTTCTGGGGAGGCATCAGGTTTTCCCTCCAGTGCACTGCACAAATTATTCATTTTTAAAAGAACAATTTATTGTGACCATATCAGCATTTAATTGACTTGAATTATGATCTTTTTCCCAGCAGCCTAGAGTCAGTCATTGTAGATCCCTAAAAGACAAATCAGACTTGCCTGCGAAAACAGTGCACTTCTTCCTGAGTCAACCATTGCCTGCCTCCCTCTGTTCTAACTCTCGACATCACTTCGTCTTCTCTAGCAGCTGACTGTTGTTCTTCTTCTTCTTCTTCATCATCTTCTTCTTCTTCCTCCTCCTCTACCTGTCTTTCCTCCTCCGGTTCCTCGTCTTCTTCATCACATCCTTCAGTCTCCCTGTCCCAGTGCTTCCGCTTGCGTCCCTTTTTCCGTTGGTTCTGCACTACAGCCTCAATGGCATCAACTACAGTATCTGCCTCCCATAGTGCACTTGCTCTGTGCCTTTCAGGTAACGGGTGGTTGTCTTGTTCAGAAGTCTGTGGTGGGGGTGATGCAGGAGGTGAGGGCAGCGGGTTCTTGCGGGGACGCCCTGGACCCCGCTTTTTCACCATGTTGTTTCCTGTACGTGCTTGCCTCTGGAGCTTCTTTGCACGGAGGATCTTGTTGACATGGAGCAGGTTGTTTTTTGGAGGGGGCCGGTGGGAGAGATGAGAAGGTGGAGAATCAAGGCAGCATGCAGGCTGAGAGGAGCATGTGGACGGACTAGCCTGGCGGCTGGAGGGCCGGAGTGGTGCAGTGTTTCCAGGCTGGTCCAGAGTGCAGTGAGGCAGGCAAGAGGCAGAGTGTGAGAGGGATAGAGGAGGGTGGTGGTGATGGTGGTGCCGATGGTGGAGACCCTCAGAAACATCAGGAACACTGGATTGGCCAACTCTATTCTGCAAGCTAGATACATTCCCTATAGGATTAAAACAAAAGAGTTGAGGGGCAGAAATTTTTTTCACAACTACAAAATTGGAAGAGCAACAAAAAAGCCACCCTGTTTGCATAATCAAGTGGTCAAAAGGCAAATGTATCCCCATTTGAATATTTACAGAGACAATTATAAAGAAAACAATGAGCAAAATAATACAAAAAAACTAAAGGTTAGATCTTTTTAGAGAGCAAGTTTATTAGCATGTAACTAACACTTGAGTATCTCTTCTTAACCAACTATAATAAGTTTCTCTCCTCATCTCCTAATGGCCAAATTCTGATGTAGCAGAAAATAATCATCTCACAGACTCAGCAAAAAGCAGCTACATACATTCTTTTGTGTAGAGCCTCATTAACTGTGTTCCCTATCCCTCATTATCTGTTTAATTAACTTACTCTCAGTCTAACTCACTTCCAACAGTCTAGTCTATTATTTTCAATTCATCTTATCTATTCATCAGTCATACTCTTCCTTTCACATCTTTACTTTTATTTTTCACAATTACACCTTGGAAGACGAGTTACATGTCTTGAGCACTTATTTCAGCTTTGCTGAAATCACATAATAATAGCTGCTTTGAAAGCACTGTTTACTATATTTGGGTTCCAATTCATCAACTAACTCTTCCTTCCAATCACATCTTATTCATGACCTTGGTCTTATTCTTGTTTTTTTTCTCCCCAAGTACCATTTTGCTCCAGCACTTAATCCTCCTCCTTTACTCTTTCTCATCAGTTGCTTGCTCTTGCTGCTAGAGTGAATTAATGGTGCAGTCAATGGCCGTTGGATGACCTCATGTCTTGAGCTCTAATCCTGGATTACATACTACACTTTGCCGTCTCACTAGGGACCCTCACAAGCACACGATACACAAACACACTATCCATCCATCCTGAGAGTCTGCATTGTTATGGAAACTGCTCCATTACACCTGGTTCAGTAATGTTACATTTGAACCAGTTCATGCATGAGTAAGTATAAGGGCATTTAGCCATAAAATACTTGAATATGCAAGGTACCTATGTGGAAAATCCCTGCATCTAGAGTGCAAATGAATGATACTCCATTTACCAGCTGCAGCTCTGACTATTCTGGTATCAACCACTTTAGGCTATGAGAAGTCATGTAAAGCAATTTCGATATGAAGACTGTAAAAGTATCAAATCAATATGAAACACTGACAGGAAGTACTAATCATTAAATTGTGACATGCACTAAAGCGAGAAAAAACATGGAAGACATCAAGGTAAAATTATTTTTGCAGAGTGACTACATTTCATTGCATTAATTCTGCAACCTTCACAATGTCAAACTAACTGGTTCAACAGACGAGGCTCAAGTACAGATTTGCATTTAGTCATTTGACAATGTAAAAAAAGCTGATTTCTCACTTACCAATTTCTCTCTTCTCTGAAGATGTAGAACGATCCCTTCTAACCGTCCTGTCCAACCGTGAAAGACTGGGACTCTCTAACGGTCCACCTTTTTTGCTGCGACTCCCTTTGAGGGAGGTCCGTGATAGTGCAGATGCAAACAGGTTTGTGTGATGGCTGATCTCTGGCTCTTCAACGGGGGAGGCAGCATCTTCCTCGTCACTCTCTGAGCACTCCACTGGATTTTGCCCATGTCCTTCAGAAAATGCACCAGACCCCGAAAAAGACTGGTTTCTAGAGAGTTTAGAGTAATCAGTATCAGAACTTCCCATTCTGAACCAGGAGTCAACAGGATGATGTCCCCGACTTGCAGTGCCCAAAGACAGTCGCGAGGGCCCAAGACAAGACATAGACGCCTCTTTTCGCTTGTACCGTTCTGCAGAGGATGAGGAGGAAGAGGAAGGGGAGTTGGCAGAAGCTGACTGTTTGTTAGTTCGGGAGTCAGCAGAGCCATCTCTTCCAAACCGGCAGTGCTGCAGGGACTCTACACTCCCTCTCTCCCCTCTTCCAGCCCCCAAGCCCTCACCTCCAACACCTCTGCCTCCTATACCACCTAGAACTCCACCACCATCATCACCCTCCTCTTCTCCACATCGATCACGGTGTTTGTGCCTATGCTTGTGTTTGTGGTGCCAGCCAAATGACAGCTCAGACGACATGGCAGGATAGAGCATAGATGAACGACCACCACCTAAATATTCTTGCCTTAGTAGCTTATGTTTTTTCTTGTGAAATTTGGAGGGGTTAAGAAGCAGGTGGGATGGGTGATGATGATGCACATAAGAAGGTGGTGGAGGTGGAGGAAAAGATGGTGAATGAACATGGTGGGATGGGCCAGAGTGGGAAGCCTGGTGATGGGGGTGGGGGTACAGGGCACTTGGTGGGGTATAACCACGATAGTAGCCAAGCCCCAGTGGGGTAGAAGAGTATGGGACACCATAGGAAGGGTGATAGAAACCTCCACTGGAGAGGGGAAAGCCTAAACCAGGCACAAAAGGTACTTCTGATATAGATTCCCGAAGCTTAGGTGGTCGCCCTCTTTTCTTTTTAAGATCTGGCTTACGAACGTAATGAAGTGAATCACATGGATAGGCTGGGTGGGGTGAATAATACCCACTAAAATTTATCCTGAATATTGTGGGCAATAGATCCCTATGCAGATAGTGATGGGGTGGTGGATTGGTTCCACTTCCAAGGCTGCTACTAGGTCTGGTACCTCCCAAGGCAGACCCACGGCCAGGACCTGCCCCAGCACCCAAACCTATGCTGCTGCCTAAACGAAGTGTAGGTGTTCGATGAGAAATTCGTATATCACTGAGCTGCACACATATTTCATCCAAATCAGCCAAAAAATCGGGGTCTTGTCGGCGTGACCGTAGCTGCAGATACTTCTTCTTGCGTTTACGCTTTTGCCTTTTTAGTTTGTCATAGCTAGGGCAGCCATGCCCACGCCGCTTGCACTTATGCTTGTGCTTCTCTTTATGTCCAACCAAAGCAGAAGATGGGGCAGCTGGGTGCGGTCTTCTTGGGTCAGGTGATGCTCTTACTCCAAGTGGTGAGGGTGTAGGTGAGGGACGTTCTAGAAGAACTGAAGATGAGTGCCTTCTCCGACCTCTTGAAGAAAGTCCAATTCCTGTTCCAATACCTGGACCTATGACTCCAGGCATTAGGAGTCCAGCTGCCAAACCCTGTGAGACTCCCACACCAGGTAAGCCATTGGCACTTCCAGCTTTTTCCCCACGGTCAGAGGTGCTATTGTTGTCTGTTCCAATGCCACTGTCACTGGGTACAGTCTCTTCACTGTGTGATTCACTGACTGGAGAAGGTGTGGCTTCTTTCAGCTCACTCAGAGGAGCTGGGGACGTTGGCAATAATGGCCTTGGAGGAGAAAATTTTCGATAATGATAGTGCTGCCGGTAATGGTGGTGGTGATGATGGTAACCACGGCAAGACGACTTCTTCTGAGATGGGTGTGCAGTGGAAGTTGCAGTACTTGCTACAGATCGAGCAGAGGGGGCTGAAAAAGTAGGTGGAGGAAATGAGAATGAGTGGTGGACCTGATGAGAATGGCTGCAGTGTGGGTGAGATGAGAAATGCACTGAGCCAGGCTCAACAAAGCTAGCATCACTAATGGGGCTTTGGCCCCCACTTGACTGTGATAGTGATGGGGAAGGGAACACCTCAGACGGAGGCAACTGGTGTGGTTGGTTTTGTAAAGCTTGCGCCTGGTGATGATGTGGGGATGAAGTGTTTGGTGATAAGAAAGGCTCGGGAGGGGGTGTGGGGGCACCTGGGGAGGGATTAGTTGATGTTTTTGGCTTACGACCCCTCCTTTTACCCATATATATTGTCCCCTTTTTGCTTACATTAATCTGTGGCCCTAATTTGCCCCCAAATGTAGCAGCAAGTGTTGTCAGGGACTGTGGTTTTGTAGCAACCGGAGCCCCTGTTGGCCCACTGCTTCTTGAGCATTCCTGCTCATTTCCTGGTTTTGGCCCAAGCAGTATTTGGCTGAGGAGCCTCTTCCGTTTTACTGTCTTCATTTTATTGATTTTGCCTATGATCGTCTTCATAATGAGCTGCCCATTGCCCTTATTACGAAAAGGTTTTTCCCCAACTGAAGCTTCCCCTGACTCAGGGGCAAGAGTTGGGGGCTGGGTTTCTTGAGGAAGAGTTGGAGGTGAGCGCTTAGGTCGCCCTCGCTTTCTTGCCATCATTTTAGGTGGATTAAAATCCACTTCAGGGTGCAAAACAGGGGGGTCCTGCTCTTCTTTAGACTTAAGCAGACTGGAGAAGGATTTTGAGGGGGCCAATTTGTTTGGGGTGCAGCCATGTGCTGGTGCATCTAATCGAGGCATTTTGGTCTTTGGACGTCCTCTCTTCTTAGGTGAAGAATCGAAAATATCAGAATCCTCTGGGGATGTGTAACTGTCACTAAGAGGCTGTTCCACAGACTCCCGCATAGGGGATGAGAAAGAAAGCCCTGAGGGCATTGGTGTGGGGATTTGCTGATGGTTAGAAGGAGACTCATGTAAAGACTTGTGGGTGCGACTCACTGCCTTTGTCCAGCGAGGTCGTCGTCCTCGTCGCTTTTTAAGAGGTTTTGAATCCTGCTCAGATGGTGATGCAGGAGAAATAGCCCCAGAGTCATCGCATAGCGGTGGTGGGCTCCTGCTGGCACCAGAAGGGTATGAAGGAGAAATAGTGCATTTGGTAGACTCAGCAGGACTTGGTACCCCACTAACACGACTTTCCTGATTGGGACTACGTTTGACTGGGCTTGAGCTCTTACCCCTGTCATTTCGGGCAGCTGATAAAGAACACCTTTCTTTTGCATCTTGCTTTCCAGTTGTAGCTGGAGTGATACCCTTACTTAAATCTCTTGGACTGTCTGTGTCCTTTTCCCGTTCACGCTCTTTGTCTTTTTCGCTAAAATCCTCTATTCGAGAAGGGCTTGCTTTAGGGCGTGAGGCTAGGGAGCCTGGCAAACCTATGTGACAGCCTGTACTTCCTATTCTCTCTAAGGAGGATGAAGAAGAAAATGGTGGTGAAGCAGCTGTGGATGAAGAATGAGATGGGCAATGCCCAAGACGAGACTGAGATTTCATTCCATCTGTGTTGTTGTTGTCAGTGCTTTCATTTGTGGATGTTGTTGTCGTCAAGCGACTGCTGTTTTGAGACAGTGCAGAACTAGTGGTGGTGGTTGTTGTGCTGCTGCTGCTGCTACCAGAGACCCCTTTTGAAAGTCCATCTGATTCCTCTTTTTTAGAAGTTCCAGAAAATTTCTCAAGGATACTGTCTTTGTTTTTAGACCCATATGGGCGACCTGGGGGCCGTGATACAGGTGGTGGTGGAGCGAGGTGAACCGCCCTGGAATAGGTGTTCCTATTAGCCATTGCCCGTTCAGGGCGCTGCAGATTAGAAATTAACGGAGGTGAGCTACTGTGTGCTGGAGCTGGCGATACCTTTCGGGCTTTTGGCTTAGGACACTTTGAAGGTGGGCACGTAGCTATGAGCTGAGCAAGTTTTTCGGTTACTGTAGGGGTACCCCAAGACGAAATTCCTCTTTCTTGTTCCTTCTGCCCCTCTAAAAAATTGCATTGAGGCGTTTTTAAGATTCCATCTATTTTAGGGTCCTGTTGCGAAGCGGCAGCTGGGGGCATTGCTGGTGGAGATGGGGTGGGGGCAGAGTTTGTTTGTGGAACATGGTTTTTCTTTCCAGAGGAGTGTGATTTGCTTTCTGTCGTGGGGCGATGGAGATTAAGGGGTTTCTCTGAAGAAGCAACAGATTTTACATCAGCCTTTCCCTCTGATTTGCAGGCAAGTTTTGGAGGACCCTATAAGAACATAAAAAAACAAAACAATAAATACACGAGGCATACATTTCATTCAGAATAATATGCACATTCATGAAACATGATAAATGTCATAATTTCATGTTGATAAATTCAAGTTAACTAATTGATTTTCAAATCATCATTAGTTTTTTCCATCAAAAATGTATTATAGCAAAAATACAACAGAGAAATGTGGGAGAAGGAAGGGAAAATCAAGACGTTGTGACATGGGTTTGCACACATTATTACAATATCTAAAAGTAAACAACAGAACGGATATGACAAGACAGCAAAATTTACAAAAAAAGAGAGCAAAAAATCAAGGGAAAAAGTGTGTTTAATCGCTTAGCTGAAAGACAAAACAGTGAGAAAGAAAAATGTGACACGATTAACAAAGCTTGTTTATCTGTTCCAATCATGCCACTGTGGGTTTGCTGTACTGGACGTTTTTTTGTCATTTCAGCTAGTCTCTTTATAAAATTACAACTTATTAGACATCTAAGACATGCAGCATGAGATGTTAAACAGCCTCACCCTTTTTGCTGGAGCACTTCCATTCACAGGAGTGACAGTGTTGATGGAGACAGGAGGAGGAAGAGAGGGCGAGGGAGTAGTAGCAGCAGGAGCAGCAGCTGACTGAGGTGCTCCTCGGTTGACAGAGGGCTTTTTCTCTCCTTCCTTTCCATTACTTGTACTAGTAGAGTTGCTGTTCGCATCACTGGCTCCAGCCCCACGATTAGCACGTCCTCCGCCTCTACCTCCACTATGCCTCACAGTGGCACGAAAGGCTGGTCGGCAGACATAGTTCTCCAGGATCTTAGGAGGTTTCTTCATGCGTTTGGCCTGGAGGCCTATTTTGAGCTTAACGTTACCCTCAGAGTAGCTGGTCTCTTTGACCGAAAACTGTGTGGGTTGTTGCGGCTGGTCACCAGTTCCACTTTCAGCACCACTAGTTTCATTCTGTGCCCCTTCTCTTGGTTTCTCCCGTTTCTTTTTCTCCTCTTCATCGTCCTTCTTTCCTCCTACACCTTCTTTCTCACGTTCCGCTGGGGGGGCATTGGCAGGGAGTGGGGGCGGCGTAGAAGGCCCCCCCTGTGTCCTCTGATCCATTGGTGATTTGGGGAACAAGGGGGGCTTGAGTGGGACAGGATGTTCTCACTCGTACGTATAGGTAAGTACTGGAGGTCTGTGTAGATATCAGGTTTGAAGAAGAGAGTGAAACTGAGGGGAAGGGGAAGGGGGGTTAAAGCAGAGGTTGGGGAAAAAAATCCTTGTTGGGTTGAAGCAGTGTCGTCCCTTTCCAAATGCCCAGCCCTCTCACCTTCAAACTGTGGAGAGAAAAATGGAGAGAAAGGGTGTTACAACAAAAAGACAAATTAGCTACACTTTCAAGACAGCCTTAACCTCCGTTTTAATTATTAACACAGAATGGCTTTACAAACATGGATCACTACCCCCACAAATACGACTTAAAGGGGCATTCTATGTCCAAGCTGGATCATTCATCTCCAAAAAAACTGAAATACTAAGGCCCCGTTTACACTAGTGTGTTTTCTTTTTAAAACGCATAAGTTTTGCTACGGTTACACCATCCGTCCACACTATGCTGGAGTTTTTGAGCCACGAAAACGGAGCATTTTGGAAACGCTGGAGGGGCCGTGTTCATTCTAAAACGCTGCTGCTGAGTCTCAGTGTGGATAGGGGAAAACAGACACATTTGAAAACGGAGGCGTGGCTGCTTAGATTCGCTACTTGATTGGGGCTTTGGGTCATTGCGTATCCTTCCCTTATTCGTCAAGCGCACATGGCTATAACGTCACCGTAAAAAAGCAGACCAGCCTTCACTGTAAACACTGTATTTTCGATAGCCATGGATGTTTTATATTCATTTGTTACATTAAGTTACAACTCGACCTCGTCGTCTGTCCACAAAAAGTGCTTTCTTTGCCATCTCGTTCATCGTTCAACCAGCGTTTGTTGACTAATAATAACCAAATGCCGAGCGAGACAAATGCTTCCTGTTTATACTTGAACGCTCATGCCCAGAGTACGCTAATGGTCACGTGATATACGTTTCTGGTGGAGTAGTGTAGACCTGTTCAGAAAACGCTGGGTGAAACGCTAGTGTGGACGCGGATAGTTTTCATGATAAAATGCCGTTTTAAAACTAAAACGCACTAGTGTAAACGGGGCCTAAGACTTCTGAATATTAATGATTTGGGATGATACACTACATAGCCATCAGAAGCTGACTTGCACTTCTAACAGTATTCAAAGACTTAACTTGCCAGTGTATGTTTACATTTTCATCAGGTCTGGAGATAAGGTTTTTTGTGCTACGCTTTTCTGCTAGGTATGTGCCAATTTTTGATTGTTATCAGAATTTTGTTATATGTAAACACTCAATGTTTCATTTTAAGAATGTGTGTTAACTACCTGTACTGTACTGTTTTATTTTGTTTTGTTTCATTTGGGAGATTCAGCTCTGGTCCTATAAAACACATTTTGGCAAAACATCATTTGGTATAGTTATTAAGTATAGGAAATACTTTCAAAATGTTTAATGTTTGTATTAGTTTTCATTTAATACATGACTGTCAGTTATCAGGACAGAAGGATCTGTTATTCTTTTAAAAGGATTCCAAGCAGTAAACTTCACAAACAATAAACAATCCCTTTTTACAAGCCGGCGTAAGAGCGTTTCTAATAAATTGACCAAGATTATAAAAGACAGAGAACATAAACTTTTCAGGAATCTACCAAATAACTACTGAGGGGGCTTAACAAACGTAACCTTACGCCCTACACACCTCCAAAACAAAAGGCCACAGAGTAATTTAGAACCATGCTGGCCACAGGTGCTTTCTAAGGGTCAAGTCATTGAGAGGCGAGTCCGAGTGGTGACCTCAGCATAAAGGGTCCTCTGGGAGACAGAGGATCCAGTCACCTTTTCGAGCCCTTTTTATGACTGCCGGTCAGAAAAGCACAGCGAGTGAATGAAAGACCAAGAAAAAAAAATAGTAAAAGAGAGGACAGAAGTGGACAGTTTCTTTAAGCCCCGTTGAGAGCAAAGGTTTAAATATTACACAAGTCTATTAAGAATGCCTAGGTCATTGGAACTCTACATGTATGGTTACGGCCGTTTAGCGCTTGGCAAAAGAAAAAGCTCGGAGAACCATTTTACGCAGTGTTGTTTCATTAGTGGTGGTCTTTTATATTGAGCGAGTCGTTTTCTGTGAAATCGCTACAACTATAAACTCCGCTCCAGAACTTGGAGTCCTGCCTTCCTTCTCTCTACTCCTACTTCTCTGTTTACTATAATTACTCACCCCATTTCATTTAAACACGCCCTTTCTCTTCCATTCGCCCCTTCCCGTTTCACACACCGCAATCCAAAAATCACACCTCTCTTGTTCTCTGCCCGACCTACCCTTTCACCTTGTTCTGTCACTCTTTTCAGCCTCTCACTCATTCAGACTCCCTCCAACACTCACTTGGAAATCTAACAGTACAGCGGTCAAACTAGAGCCGTTGTGCTCCTACTAATCGAAAACACATTTCCCCAGCGCTCCCTCCCTCCGTCCTTTTTCCCTGGTTCGTCCCTCCCTTAGTGACAATCATTCCCCTATTTCCTCAGTGCTCTGGGTCGTACTCCGCTCCTCGTTACTGTGCTATTCGTTCTCAAATTCCTCCTCTCTTTGCGGAGAAGATGCCAAAAATAAAACGCTACCTTGTATTGTAAAATGGCTGCAGTAAAAGTTTGAGGGAAAGCATGAAAATAACTGCAACTAGACTGCTGTTCCTAATAATACAACACATTTGTGTTTACATTTTTGCATCTGATGCAATAGGGATCTCTTTATACTACAATGGTTATTACACAAGTATTACACAATTGCTATAATAATTTTCTACATTTAATAACGATGTGCAGCAGTAAAAGATAATACATCGAGTACATTTAAGTAGTTATATTATTGTCTGTTATCGATGGAAGACGGAAACATGAACACTGTCAAACGATGTGTGTCTAGATAAAGCAACGTTCCTTAGTGTAACTTCAAAGCGAATACATCAACAAACAAAAATGAAGCTCTTAAGTCATCACATTTTCAGCTTCCTCCTTCATTCACGCTCTTTCAGCACCTGTCATTCACGGCTCTTTAATCTGTGCTTGCTTTGGCAGCATAGATATAATATACTAACTCTGTGGATTTAGACGGCTTTTCCACTACTATGGAATTACATGCGCTCGCTTCTTCTATGTGCACTGAAAGCCACAACTCCCTGCCAGCCAAAACACACTGCAGGACAAATTGAGACGCAGGGAAGAAAGTTGTAGTTTAAGAGATTTAGTAAGCCTAAAACTTTGGCTAACTGCAGCTAGAGACTTAAAGCAAGCAATTAGCATCTCCTCTCATGTCCCACTCGTCCTTTTTAAATGTATTTATACTTTCTTTTCTTCAACTCATCGTTTAAACTGCAATATCAAATCGTATTAATGTAGAGATGAATCTTTTCATCAATAATGTGAAGTATTTGCATGTCAAAATATTCATCTTCCTTTTAAGCGCAGTTTTACATTTGGTACTTTATGTCAAGCCCGGGATTTAAACTATGTGGTCAAATCATATTATAAGTAGGAATAAAATGAAACCAGTGACAGATCCTTTCTTGCCTATTGTGAAGCACATCCAAGTGTTAATCCACTTGTTAAGTGTAACGTCATGTGAAGCGGTTTCCAGGTCCAAGTGCTGTATCAAACTGTATGGAGAGACTCAACAATTGGAAATAACAAACGTTTACAAAAAACTGTAATACTTTCGCAAATCAGGATCGCTATATATATATATCCATGACTAATATCCGATGCCCGGAAGGTAATAATTTTTTTAAAATAAATTGTTCAAATATTGGTTGCTGTAGCTATGTTTCCATCCAAAAATGTGAATAAACTTTATGCGCAAAACTATTATCACATAAAAGACGTGCGAATAAAGCAGCGTTTCCATCCAATTAGTCAAATTGGACAAAATCGTCACTTCCTGATTAACTGGCGCCAAATATCAACAGTAAAAACATCATTTGCTGCAGTAGGAAAAGCTGTGTCAATCTTTTCTTCATTTAATAAATGACTTGTGCCTCAGAAGGCAATCCTGACATGCAGTGAACGCGCGGTGGTGTTTGAAGGTGTCAGACGCGGAGCACAGACGCTCTTGATTCTCTCATTAATAATATATTAACACGACTACTTAAACGATAAGGCGTTTTAGAATGATCAAAACAACATTTCAGATGTTTTACAGTGTGTTCAGCCTGCTGGTTTGTCCAGTTACACACATCATCACATGATCTCTCATAACAAAATCACATGACATTTTTTAAATGCGCATACTGGAATTTATGCGGTAAAAGTGTTTCCATCACAGTTTATGTGCATCTTTACTTTTAACCTACTCAGTTATGCGTATATGTTTTATGCGCATTTTCAAAATTTATGCGCATCATGGCATTTCCATCAACTGTTTTTTCATGCGCATATCCAAAATGGAAATAAAATAGGTGGATGGAAACGTAGTTTGTGATGCAGCAAGTCCAGAGACTCTTGTGTACACCATTGTTTTTTATATAAAATTCACTTTCATGTGTGATATGACTAAAAAGTAGTCATAAACTAATATTTTCTCAATTCAAATGAGTAGCGGATTGGACCCAGAAACAGTATTTCATATGTCACGACTTAATAGTGGATACAGAACTTTACTACTCCCCTAGAGTAAAACAGTTGAGTTTTAACATTCAGTCAATTTCTGGGTCCGATAGAATCACTTTTAGCTTAGCTTAGCATAGATCATTGAATCAGATTAGACTATTAGCATTATGCTCGAAAAAGACCCAAGAGTTTTGATCATTTTCCTATCAAAAGCTTGACACTTCTGTTTACATCTTGTACTAAGACTGTCAGAAAAAGGAAAGGTGCTATTCTCTAGGCTGATAAGACTAAGAACTACACTCTTATTCTGGCATAATAATCAAGGAACTTTGCTGCTGTACCATGGCTGCAGCAGGAGCAAATAGTATTACACAGCATATTGAAAAAAAAAATTCTGCTATATATATTGCGATATGAATACAATTCCACCAGATGACTTGAATATCACTATTAAAATAGAATTGATAAATTTAGATTGATTGGGATGATTCTGTAAGTGAGCACAACTGCATATAATCTAATAAACAATCTATAAATATAATAAAGAAATAGATGCAGATACAATTGTAATGAATTGTGATTTGCCATTTTTCGACCCTAACAGTATGCAGGTACAATATAATAAAAACAATACAATCAAATTAATCATTAATAAAGTTACAAATGGTACGATTTCTTAAACCTGAATGTTTTTAAAATTCTTGTACAGTCACAGGCCTCAAAAACATATGTGAATAATAAATTATAATACAAAATTTACATCGCATATCCTGCGATGTGACTATTGTGAATCGAATGATCACTTTGCGATATCGATGCTGAAAAGATATATTGTGCAGCCCTGTTACACAGCACCTGAAAATAGTCCCACTGGTCGTGAATTAGATCAGTTTCACAAACAGGACTTAGCTAGAGCTAGGTCTAGCCTTCAGTATTAGGTAGTTAAGCTGCTTATAAACAGTACATAACAAAGGCATTACTGGTATGTATCTTGACATCATTCTGTGGCATAAGTGAATTTTTCGTTTATTTCACTGTTTAGTTATTTTTGGTTAAGACTGCTGATACATGCAATTTATTCTAGGCCTTGCCTTAAGACTTATCTCTGACACTGGGGAAATTGTTTTTATATTAAATTGAACAATCAGAAAAGGCAGATACATAGACCCTCTGTCAAAGAAATCAGTGAAGTAGTGTACAGAATAAAACAGCAGGTATAAACAAGAAACAAGTGTCTAGTTGTGATCCGATCAAGCAAAACACATCTTAATTGCAGATTTAAACTAGGACAAAATATGAAAAAGAAGATAATTGTATGAAACGGAAAGGTTTAGACATATGTCACTAGGGTTAGATATTATTATGATTTTTCAAAGGTACTGGTGTCCAAAAAGTCCCTGAACTATTCTTTTTTTTTTTTTAAAGTGCCAAAAAATGATGGTGCACAGCATATTGTCAGGTGTTGAATTTCTGGTGTAAGCCCCTGTAGTGTTATAGTGTTAAAATCCAAGTGTACATTTACTGTTTTTAACACTGATGTGGGGGTAAATTGTGCTGTTTAACAGTGTGCATTTCTGGTGTTGCCTTTCCATACTCCTCATCGGTGTTAGGTGTTTGAAAGATGACATTCCTGTGTTTAGTAAAATTACTTATATAATTGTATTTGAGTCAGTATTTTTTGCTGACTTGTAAATTTAAAAACGTATACAGCAAATTTTCCAGTGTACCACAGGCATTGAATTTAACACTTTTCTGGTGTCTATATGAGTCCCACCAGCCAATTGTCCAGGTTACACTTTCAAAAGTGTTGAATATATACACCTCTGAAGTGTAAAATATATACACTTTTGAAAGTGTAACCTGGACACTTGGCTGGTGTGATTCATATAGACACCAGAAAATGGTTTAATTCAATGCCTGTGGTGTAAAATGTACACTGGCAAATTTGCTGTGTGGATGACATGAAAAAACGACTTTGCCAAAATATGTATATTATATAGTAAAGATTTAAAGCAAACAAATTCATTCATTCATTTTCCTTCAGCTTAAGTCTCTATTTCAGAGGTAGCCACAGCGGAATGAACGACAAACTACTTTTACGCAACAGATGCAGCCCAGTATTGGGAAAAGCCTACATAAATATAAAAACAAAACATACATTTAGGCTACATAACATTCACACACACACAAAAAACTATGCTAACCTAACTACAACCATTTCCAAAGTATTCTGTATTCTTAGTTTACTACAATCATCTTAAACATTCATCAATCCTTTAGCAGAGATGAGAGCATGTTCACTTTCTCTGACAAAGTATGGCTCCTCTCCTGACTTATTACATGTCCTTCCCTATAAGAAAACATTTTTATTGATATTATATTTTGAGAGAATGGTTGAACCTGGTTAAACTAATATAGCAACAACAACATATATTTAAACGCTTCTTGCTTTAAAGAATATATAATATCCTGCCAACTCGTATCTGCAAATAAATGTGACCTTTTCCCAGAGCGTGAGACATTTCTGGGAAGACTTCTAACCCAAAAAAACTGTATTTAGTGGATGTATGAAGTCATTTGAAGTTAAAAGGATAGTTCACCCAAAACCTTTGTCTGGATGAACATCTATGTTGATCCTGGAACAACATTCCAATCAGCCAATCAAAATTAATGGATACGTTTATCGTATTTGTTAAGGCTTATGGTTATGTTTAAGCACTTCTACATGACTCCTATTATCCAACTATTATTCCCACCTGTTTTGGGAATAACTTACAGTTATGGTTGGGTTTAGGGGTAGGGAATAAGTATGGATTACATTTTCAAACAAAAATGATGTTTCAGGATCAACATAGACGTTAATCCAGGGTCGCATCGTACTTGTCAGAATCATGATGTGCGAGTTTTCTTTTTCTGTTGAACACAAAATAAGACATTTTGGGAAAGGTTCAAAATGTTTAATCATTATCTTTTATAGTAGAAAAACAAATACTATGGAAGTAGTTGCAAGTTTGCAGCATATTTCAAAATATCTTCTTTTGTGTCGAACAGAAGAAAGATACTCAAACAGTTGTGTGACAAGTAAGGCACGTCATGATTTTGCCAAGTACGATGTGATGCTGGATTAACATCTATGTTGATCCTGGAACACCATTTTTTTATATATTTATTTTTTTAAGATATTTTGGGATAAGTTCTGAATGTTTTACAGTAGGAAAACAAATACTATGGAAGTAGTTGCAAGTTTGCAGCATATTTCAAAATATCTTGTTTTGTGTTCAACAGAAACAGAAAACTCATATCGGCTTGAAACCACTTGAGGGAGAGTACATTTTCATTTATGAGAAAACTATTCCTTTAACCACATCAACTATGACCATGTTCAGTACCATTTGACAACCAACTGTCTAATACTTTTATAAAAGAGTAAAACTTGTATATGTGCTATGTATATAATAAAGTAACTAAGTTTCGTAAATAATTGTCAAAACAATATGCAGACATCTGCAGAGATTCGATAGATTTCTCAATCATTAAAGGGCACCTATTTTACCCCTTTTACAACATGTAAAAGGCCTTTGGTGTCTCCAGATTGTGTCCATAAAGTTTCAGCCCAAAATACCCTTCAGATCATTTATTATAGCCTCCAGAATCTGCCCAATTTTGTGTCTGAGTACAGAGTAGCTGCTTTTGTAGCCTGTGGCTTTAAGTGCAAATGAGCTGCTTCTCCCCGCCCGCCGTTCCCACGTGCGTGTCTGCTTCTCATCATGCGTTACGTCAGATAAACAGCACAGTGACAGACAGACTCGGACGAAGCTGAAATACAGCTCATTAGTCAAAAATACTACGTGCGTTTATTTCATGTATTTGTGGTGGAGTTTATTCAAGCCTTTCTGAACTGATGAGTCTCACACACACACACACACACACACACACACACACACACACACACGTTAGCATCTACTGACACCATGCGGCAGTGGTGATAATAGCAGTTAAGAATTACATAGCAATTACATAGCAAGTCTTTATTACTAACATGCTCTGCTTTAAAATTCATTTAAAACTTATAAAAATCCCAGAACATTGTAACACTTATTTTAATCCCAGTTTATTTGCAAAAAAATGTTTTGTGGACATGTGTACACGTTATTATAAAAACATGGCATCTAGGGTTGGGTCGATAGATGATGCCATCTTCCATCACCGATGGCCGATAGACATCACAATGCTGAGCTGGCATCGCAAACCCCCTCGCGAAAAATTCACACTTTGGCCCTGTTTACATTAATTCGCCTTAGTTTTAAAATGCCGTTTTAGAACGAAAACGATTCACATTCACACTGGCGTTTCATCTAGCATTTCTGAACAGCCCTTCGTTCGCTGAAAACACACATCACGTGACCACAAACACACACACACAAACACACACACAGCCACACACACTGTCATGCGCTCGTCTGAGCTCCAGAGAGCAGTGCACGTCGGACAGTTTATCAGGTACGTATCGCTGGATCATGTCTCACTATAGTTATTAAATGTGATATTTTATTAATCTTGTCTAAATCTATCGACTCTTCGGCCTTTTGAATCTATCAGGTAATGTGTCACAGTGTCAGCACACTGCTTTAATCTTTCGCTTTCACACTTGTAATTAGTAATGTTATCGCAAACCTCAGATACTGTTGGTTCCTGTTGATTGTGCACTTTTTTCACCAACCAAGTTTGTCGACGCCATTAAAACGACACAGATCACTCTGCCCATTAATGCCAGAGTCCCGCGGAAAAAGTGATTGGCAGGTGGTAATTTGTGTAACTTATCTTTATTTATTTATGACTTAGTTATGGGTAGGGCCACACAGAATCTTCGCACGCAGAATTCCGCAGATTTTTAGCTCATCATTGATTCTGTTTATTTACTTGTGTAAATGTGTGTAAATGTATATTTAATCAGTTTTCAAATTAATTTCACTAACAATATTGACTAATATGAAAATATTAATGTGATTTATTAACAATACAGTTTGTAAAGTACTATTTTTGGTGTTTTAGTAGACATTTTATATGAGAGACATGCTTTGTTTACCAAATAAAGTGAATCTAATTAGATTCGCATTGTAAACATCAAATAAATGTTAAAAAAGGTATTACTTTTTATTCCATAAATTAAGTTTTTAGTTATGATACTTCCAAAATCATTCCACATAAATCTGCAGATTTTTAACAAAATACTCCGCAGAAATAGCAAGTAATGTCAGCGAATTCCGTCTGGCCCTATGGCTAAAACAAATTCCATATGGGTCACGTACTTGAAATGTCTACAAATAATTAATTCGTTATGAATTAATTAATTACTCATAAATGATTCATTCACCGTGGCCTATGACGACAATCCCATCATCCATCGCGATGTTTCACATTAGACATCATACGATGCCAAAAATAATGGCATCTGTCAATCAATTTGGAGGGCGGGGAAAACCACACTACTACGTCACTTTGCGGAGGGACTCAAAATAACTGAAATTGGGTTCTGTCAGGAAATGTCAGGAAATTTTTAAAAAAAGAGACTTGTTGGGTTTATATCACTTGAATATGACAGTGAACACACTGTACATGCACACAGTTCTGTCCAAACTGCTTACAAAAGTTGATTTTCATTATAGGTGGCCTTTAATCTATGCTACTCCTCGCAACTTTGCATTAAATGAAACCACAAAGCACCACAAAACGAGACTAAACCGACTAACGTTACCGGCAAACGCATTGAGATCTGCTATTAATCTGCACTCATATTTCAAATCTTTTCCAACCACAAACTAAATGCCTGAAATCACTGCTATCCACTCAAACAGCTCTCAGTCAGCGGGAAGCTTCTGGTTTCCTTGACATCGGAGTCAGAGGTCAAAGGTTGCTCAAGGGCTCCAGACACCACTTTCTACACTTTCCTCCACTTCTCAAGACATCTGCTCCAATGGGGAAAAACTATAACCAGGCAAAGGCGCGCGCAATTTGCACGTGCAATGAACCCTATTGTGAACGAGGTTAACTGAGGATGATCTACTGGCAGGTGCCGCTGAAGGTTCGATTCTATGAATTAAGCCTTTTTATGAACACTTAACGCTCGCTGATCAAAACCCTTGAATGAATGAACAACCGTAACACTTTCCAAGCAGCATTACCTTTAGCAATAACAAACAAACAAAGCGTTACGCGCATATGTCATGCATCAAAATACTGCATTTTCCCTTTCTAGTTCGGACAAATGCACACAAATAATACGCAATAATCTAGATTACAGTACATTTATAGCACATTTGAAGTCTAAATGCAGAATAAAGTATGAAGAACTCACCTTAGCGATCTAGAACGGCGTTCACATAATTTGCGGTCAAAATCCTCCCAGCATGGTCGCTCGGATATTTATCTTGAAATTGCTGATGTGCCCAAAAAAAGCAAAGGGAAAAAGGCGTCACGTTTCTCGTAAGAACATTCCAACCAATGTATGTCATAACAAAATATTAGCCTAACGTTGGTCTGTTGATCCAGTCACCCCGCAAGTAACGATATTTATCTACTTGAGGCGCACTGGTCACGGTTTATGATCCTAATATAGCTAGCATAGCTCGTTAGCGAAGAGCATATATCTTGAGCTCAACCTTAGGTCACCACTAAATATGTCCAAACCCAGGCTGTGTGAAACAATAATAGCAAGTGAGCGGGTAACTACAACGGGACGTCAAAATACCTTGCTGCCATTGCTATTTTGAAAGACACATGTCTGAAGCAAGGTAAGTTGGTTTTGCTCAACATCGAGCCTGTAATCACACGTACACAACGTCAACGGCCATCCAATTCACGTCTATGTGTTGTTTACAACCCCGTAAACGAGTGAATTCACACCAGCTAATCACTACTACCAATCCCACACTCTGAACGAAACGGCTGAGCTGTCCTGTCAGACACATTTGCTGGTATTGCTAGCAAAACCCCCGCGATTTGTCCATACGACTAGTAATGTAACGAAGCAACCGCTGCTGATGTGAAGCGAATGAGTAAACCGTTCCCTTCTCCCTCAGGCCTTCAGTAAAATAATAAAAAAATGTATATAAATATCCTCGGAATGACCAAAAGAAGCGGAATGCAAAAATATAACGCTCTTCGGGATGAGCCCTGCACGGGTTATTAAAAACACGAACTGTCAACAAAATGGCGGCTGCTGCGCTGAATCAACAGAGGGACCCGAAATGGATCTCTCCCTCAAATTCTTCCACCTCTCCCCCGTCTTGTGTGCGTCGCTCGTTACCCGTGATAATCCGATATGTCGCCCGAATTCCTCTCCGGGTCCGAGTTAGTGGAGCTCAGGCGCGTCGGAACGGGCCTCTCTCGTCAATCGGGCCTCCATGTCTGCTTAGCCCGTATCGTTTCTGTCAGTACAGCACGGGCATTCTCACAGGCGGAGCGGGAGGAGGAGGAGGAGTGGACGGCCAGGAGGGAGGGAGGAGAGGGCAGTTGTCGAGTCGACGGCTGTTAGACACTTTCTCCTAGAAATTCACTTACACACTTTAGACTAAATCTAGGGAGTTATTTTTGTATTATGGACCACGATAAAATATATATATATACAATGAACGAAAACACACTCTGTCTGTACCTAACTCTGAAAGAATGTTGGTTAGTTTAAAGAAAATGTATGAGACTCCTCAAAAAGGGGCTCGTGTTGTCGCACGCTCGTGGCAGTGTTTACCCACTGTGAAATATCGAGACTCCCGTGGGAATCGTAGCCGTGAGGCGGGTTGTGTAACTGTGAGTGAGCAGAATCATTAGGAGAGGAGCTGAATCTGTGTTTTAAATTAATCATTCACTTTAAAGTCATCCTGAAATCACAGTTGAGGGGGGTTTTGTATCTTAGGTTATAAGATTGTGACCTCCAAAACGAAAGCAAAATACACATTTGGAAGATACAAGTGAGCATTCAAAAATGGAGTTTATCACTGTCAGTTTTTTTTATGACATCACCATGCACTTCATCTTCTCATCAGATTTCCTGACCAATGAAATGCTCTTCAGTGAAGCATCCCGCCCACCGCAAAAGTTGGTCATTTATTAACATGGAATTAGGCATTTATACCAGGGTTTGCTATAGCCTACCAATTATACCAAGGTTTGCCTAAACACTTGTATATGAGGAAATGTAATAGAAAGTTGATCGAAACTCCTCCACGTTTATTATCTAAATAAGCATGTTTCTCGAATCTGTGTTTTAAGTTCATCATTTCCTTTAAAGTCCCCCTGAAATCCTTTTTGTATTTTAGGTCATCTATAAGATTGTGAGCTCCAAAAGGGAGTCAAAATTCACATTTGGTACGTACATACAAGTGAGCACTTAAAAATGCACTGTATCACTTTCGGTTTGTTATGACATCACCATACACCTCACCTTCTCATCAGGTTTTCTGAATAATCAAATGCATTTCGGCGAAACATCCCGCCCCCTTGTATTGGTCATTTATTCACATGGAATTAAGCATTTATACCATAGGTTTGCCTAAACACTTGCATATATGAGAAAATGTGATGGAAAGTTGATCTGAACTCCTCCATCTTTATTATCTAAATAACTGTGTTTCTCGAATCTGTGTTTTAAATTAATCATTCACTTTAAAGTCCCCCTGAAATCTTTTTTTTTTGTATTTTAGGTTATTTATAAGATTGTGATCTTCAAAAGGAAGTCAAAATTCACATTTGGTAGATGTGAGCATTTAAAAATGCAGTTTATCACTTTCAGTTTTTTATGACATCACCATACACCTCATCTTCTCATCAGATTTCCTGACCAATCAAATGCTCTTCAGTGTAGTATCCAGCCCCCTGCAACAGTTGGTCATTTATTCACATGTAATTAGGCATTTATACCAGGGTTTGCCTAAACACTTGTATATGAGCAAATGTAATAGAAAGTTGATCCAAACTCAACCGCGTTTATTATCAAAATAACCGTGTTTCTCGAATCTGTGTTTTAAATTCATAATTTCCTTTAAAGTCTTCCTGAAATCTTTTTTAGTTTGTATTTTAGGTCATCTATAAGATTGTGAGCTCCAAAAGGGAGTCAAAATTCACATTTGGAAGATACAAGTGGGCACTTAAAAATGCACTGTATCACTTTCGGTTTGTTATGACATCACCATACACCTCACCTTCTCATCAGATTTTCTGAAAAATCAAATGCATTTCAGTGAAGCATCCCGCCCCCTTGTATTGGTCATTTATTCACATGGAATTAAGCATTTATACCATAGGTTTGCCTAAACACTTGCATATATGAGAAAATGTGATGGAAAGTTGATCTGAACTCCTCTATCTTTATTATCTAAATAACCATGTTTCTCGAGTCTGTGTTTTAAATTAATCATTCACTTTAAAGTCCCCTTAAAATAATTTTTTTAGTTTATATTTTAGGTCATCTGTAAGATTGTGAGCTCCAAAAGGAAGTCAAAATTCACATTTGGTAGATGTGAGCATTTAAAAATGCAGTTTATCACTGTCACTTTTTTATGACATCACCATACACCTCATCTTCTCATCAGATTTCCTGACCAATCAAATGCTCTTCAGTGTAGTATCCAGCCCCCTGCAACAGTTGGTCATTTATTAACATGGAATTAGGCATTTATACCAGGGTTTGCTAAACCAATTATACCAAGGTATGCTTAAACACTTGTATATGAGGAAATATAATAGAAAGTTGATCCAAAATCCTCCACGTTTATTATCTAAATAACCGTGTTATTATTAACATTCGGAAGATGTGAGCATTTAAAAATGCAGGCAGTGTCCGAAACCGCATACTTCCATACTATACAGTATGCTAAAATCAATATGCGAGCCGAGTAGTATGTCCGAATTCATAGAATTCGAAAATCAGTATGCGAGAAGTACCCAGATGACTTACTACTTCCGGCGAGATTCTGAAGTGCGCATCCCATGCACGCTATGCTATCCCATGATGCCCCGCGAGAGAATTCATGAATGGGAGTGAAGCGATGCAACTGACGCAGGTAGGTCACGTGACCGTGACAATATGGCGGATGTAGTACGTCCGAATTCCATTCATACTTCTCACATTCATATTGTATAGAACGTACTTTTCTAACAGCCAAATAGTACGTTTAAATTCAAATGCAGTACCTACTGAGTAGTAGGCAGTTTCGGATGCAGCCGCAGTTTATCACTTTTTTATGACATCACCATACACCTCATCTTTTCATCAGATTTCCTGACCAATCAAATGCATTTCAGTGAAGCATCCGGCCCCCTGCAACAGTTGGTCATGTATTCACATGAAATCAAGCATACGTTGAACGTCACATGACCAAACCGGATCCCTGGGTAGAACACTTTCACTTATCGCCATTTCTTATGCGCCATCGGTTTGTTATTGAAAGTAGTAAGTAGTGGACATCTGTAATACTTAACTTTGGTAGTTCATGAAGGCTTCTTTTGTAAAACAACGTCATATTAGCGGAGAGTGAAAAACTGGAAGTGTTTGCCCAGGTTGACTGGAACGCGAAAGTTTTGCATATACCCTATTATATAACATATAAAACACTACTTATTACTTACTACTTTCAATAACAAACCGATGGCGCATTTGAAATAGCGATGAGCGGAAGTGTTACCCAGGGATCCGTTTTGGTCACGTGACGTTCAACATATACCCTATTAAGCATTTATACCAGGGTTTGCTATATCAATCAAACCAAGGTTTACCTAAACACTTGTGATGGAAAGTTGATTTAAACCCTTCCACGTTTATTATCTAAATAACTGAGTTTCTCGAATCTGTGTTTTAATTTAATCATTCACTTTAAAGTCCCCCTGAAATAATTTTTTTAGTTTGTAAAGAATTTCAGTGAAGCACCCCCTCCCCCCATTGAATTGGTCATTTATCCACATGGAATTAAGCATTTATACCATGGGTTTGCCTAAAAATTTGCATATATAGGAAAGTGTGATGGGTAGTTGATCTGAACTCCTCCACGTTTATTATTTAAATAACTCTGTATTTCTTGAATCTTTGTTTTAATTTAATTATTCACTATTCACAAATATTGGGAACTCCAAAACGAAGGCAACATTCACAATTGGAAGATACAGGTAAGCATTCAAACCCAGGTTTTCTGACCAATCAAACGCTCTTCAGTGAAGTTCCCCGCCCCCCACAAGACATGGCTGGAATTGGTCATTTATTCACATGGAGTTAAGCATTTATACCAAGGGTTTGCCTAAACACTTGCATATTTGAGAAAATGCAATGGAGCCTTGATCTGAACTCTTCCACATTTATTATTAGTATAACAATGCAGGGAGCAAAACCAAAAAGCCTGAAGTTGAAACATTCCGTGTGCATATTCAATAACCTTTCTATGCTAAAGCCCCAAGGTAGAAACTGCATTTTACACACGCCTACACAGTAAGCATACAGGTAAGTAGGATTCCAACTCTGGAATGGTGCATAGTGGGCTAAACAGCCTAGGGGGGGTGAACAACTCAGTGTAAATATGGTCTGGATTCACATTAATGTCACAGAAACCGCTGCAATGCACACATAATCTAGTCCAAACACATGATGAAGTGGATAATAATAATAATAATAATAATAATAATAATGGTGCCACGGTGGCGTAGTGAGTAGCACGTTCGCCTCACAGCAAGAAGGTCGCTGGTTTGAGTCCCGGCTGGGTCAGTTGGCATTTCTGTGTGGAGTTTGCATGTTCTCCCCGTGGTTGCGTGGGTTTCCTCCGGGTGCTCCGGTTTCCCCCACAAGTCCAAAGACATGTGGTACAGGTGAATTGGGTAGGCTAAATTGTCCAAAGTGTATGAGTATGAATGAGTGTGTATGGATGTTTCCCAGAAATGGGTTGCAGCTGGAAGGGCATCCGCTGCGTAAAACAAATGCTGGATAAGTTGGCGGTTCATTCCGCTGTGGCGACCCCAGATTAATAAAGGGACTAAGCCGAAAAGAAAATGAATGAATAATAATAATAATAATAATAATTCCTTACATTTATATAGCGCTTTTCTAGACACTCAAAGGGCTTTACACAATTGGGTGGGGGGTGGGGGGGATCTCCTCATCCACCATCAGTGTGTAGCTTCCACCTGGATAATGCGACGGCAGCCATACTGCACCAGACCGCACACCACACACCAGCTGACTGGTGGAGAGGAGAGGAGCCAATTATGATATGGGGATGGTTAAGAGGCCATGATAAACAGAGGCCAGGATGCCGGGGTAAACCCCTACTCTTTTCTGAACAACATCCTGGGATTTTTAATGACCACAAAGTCGTTAAAACTTTGTAGGATGTGTGAGTGTGCTCCCATCAGGTGAGTGGGTGTGACTAACCACCTGTAGGACACACTCTTCCTGTCTTTATACATCAGGCATGTTGTAAGAAATACTTTTATGTTTTATATGTTTTTTATATAGCAGTTATTTTAATGTATACCACTTAATTTTCATTCATTCGTTCATTCATTTTCTTTTCGGCTTAGTCCCTTTATTAATTTGGGTCGCCACAGCGGAATGAACTACCAACTTATCCAGCATTTGTTTTCGCAGCGGATGCCCTTCCAGCCGCAACCCATCTCTGGGAAACATCCATACACACTCATTCACACTCATACACTACGGACAATTTAGCTTACCCAATTCACCTATTCCACATGTCTTTGGACTTGTGGGGGAAACCGGAGCACCCGGAGGAAACCCACGCAACCACGGGGAGAACATGCAAACTCCACACAGAAATGCCAACCCAGCTGAGGCTCAAACCAGCGACCTTCTTGCTGTGAAGCGAACGTGCTACTCACTACGCCACCGTGGCCACCATACCACTTAATTTTCACATTAACATTATTATGTCTTGTTCAAATATATTATGAACAGCAGCTACGCTAATTGTTTTCTTTGCACTCTATTTCCACCTGGGGATGCCCATCCTGAGGCCTCTAGAGAATGTGCAGCGTCAATTAATGAGATCCGAAACTTGTGATGAGATGATGCCAACCATCTGAGTACTTTAAGGACAACACATATGCACAAATACGCTTCATTGAACATATAGACATCACCTATATACTCTAACTGCAGGTTAACTTTGTTTATATATAATAATCTTAATCGTTTAAAGCTATAAGTAATTAGTTACTAGTTAATTAAAGTTATTAATAACTAATAACTTTAACTTGATTTTGATTGTAGTCCACTGAGGTGCACCTTTTGTAAAGCTGCTTTAAAACAATAATGATTGCGAAAAGTGATATACAAATAAACTTGAATTACTGTTTTACTCTGAGAAAATGATGTGCAAAAAAGAAACCAAATTTCAGTTAGAAGTACATCAACATACTGATATAAATGTCTCAGCAACTTCCAGATCATGCAGACTTTGAGGCCTGTTCTGCCCATGATAACGGTAAAACGATCATTCTGTAAGAATGGGGAAGTCAGCACCAAAGCGGTAAAAGCACATTCACACCATGAACGACAACTTTATTAGCATCCCCACCAATGTGTGAGAATATTCACATTATTTGTAAGCATGCATAGTTAATTTATCTGTGGCATTAAATGATAGAGTTTTCTTCTTCTCTCTTTTCTCCCACAGCCCAAAGACATGCGGTACAGGTGAATTGAATAAACTAAATTGGCTGTCGTGTATGTGTGTGAATGAGTGTGTATGGATGTTTCCAAGTACTGGGTTGCAGCTAGAAGGGCATCCGCTGTGTAAAAGATTTGCTGGATAAGCTGGCGGATCATTCCGCTGTGGTGACCCCTGATGAATAAAGGGACTAAGCTGAAGGAGAATAAATGATTGGATCCCAGCATTTTGTTTTTACAGTGCAACTTCGACATAACTATTGTTGTAGTTTACATTGAGGTGATAATAGTTGTTTTCATATGTATTAGCACTCTGACAACTGTTAAAATTAAGTGTTGTTTACACCATGATAACAGTAAAATCATCCTTCCGTAAGAATAGGGAAGTCAAAACCAAGGCTGTAAAAGCACATTCACACCATGAACGACAACTTTATTAGCATCTCCACCAAAGCATGATAATATTCACATTATTTGTAAGCGTGCGTTTGTATGTGGCTTTAAAGGATAGATGGATCATTTGAAAAGTATCATTCTAAAAGAGATTACAAGTGGTGGGAATATTTTTAAAAGTGTTTTTTTTTGTTTGTTTACATAATAGGTGAAAACCATATTGTTTTCATATATTCTGAAACCATTGTTACATTTTTTTTCTGTTAAAAGTGCCGTGAAGTGCTTTGAAATGTGCAGTTTTTATTCAATGTTTGACATTACCCTAACGGAAACATGAAGAGAGGGCGGGACATAGTGTAGCTCCTCCCCCTTTTTAAAGACAGCCAATAGTGCAGCCAGTACGTTTCTGGAGGCCGCGGAATACGTCCCATGAGGTACGTCTTTTTGCTCTTTTTGTTTTCGCAAATCCACAAGAGGCCGCTGCAGATGCTTTTTGAGATCTCAAATGTCTCTCGCGAGCGCCGTTCACGCCTGCTGTTCTCGCGTAAACCCACCAGAGGCCGCTGTCGGCTGACTGTTTGGCTGACTGAATGACTGACTGACCATCCAATCGACTGACCCACCCTCCCCCTTCCCTAAACCCAACCAAAATTTTATTGATTGACCCACACACACACTTCCCTAAACCCGACCAACAACTTTCAAAAAAGCTATCCAGAATAAAATAAAAATCCTCATCTCATTTTTACCATATTTTCAGACTTTACCACATCCTTACCGTTATTTACTGGTTTATTTCATTATTTGGATTCTGTTTTCTTTCTGAAAGCACTCCTCACCGGACTCGAAACCAGTCATCATAGTCAACTCCTCTCTGCGTCTTGAGTCCGCCGACAAACACGGCAAGCTAACGGGAACGGTTGCAACGGGAAAGTCGTCCACACGAGGCGAGCGGTCGGCTGGTAAGAGCGAAAAGAAACGGAGTCACACCGCCCCGTAGCGTTCGTTTAAAAAAATTAAACGCAGCCATATGTACCTCTGACCACGTAATGTGCAGTCTCCAGAAACGTTCGATGGACTACGTTTTCACAATTAGCCTGGGTTGCAACAGTGTTTTCTTTTACCACAGCTCTGCAATTGAGAGGAATTGTGCTCAAGTGCATCAAATAAGAAGCATCTTGAAGGGGGTGGGGCATGTCAGATACTAGAAGGCATCTGATTGGTTACGATTTGATGAGAAACGTGAATAAAAACGTTGATCCATTAAATGGCAAACTACAAGCTTTACATGTTTATATCAGTTTTATATTTCCTAAACGCGAGTTTTTTCACTGTTTTGGAGCACACTAGCTAACAGATATCCTAAAAACTAACAAAATTGATACTAACATCTAAAAAACTTTATTTTAATGGCACGAGACCTTTAAGTAAATTATTTTACTTTTATTATTGGAAAAAAATCTGGGGTTTTTTGTTGTTGAAAATGTACAAACATCCCCTAAAGCTGATAGAAAATGTATTCTCAGCTTCGAATAAACATGTTTTAGAAATTGCAAAAAATTATAAGTTTAAATTGTTTTTTTTCTTCCAATGAAGAAATGTTATATATATAAAAAAAAGACAAATTAGTGAAAAAATGACAAATTAGTGAAAGAAAATATCGTAGCTTGCCTTGACAGTTATAACAACTAAAATACGAACCATTAGATTTGAACAAACTGAATCAACTGGGAAGTGTAAATGAATAAACAAACAACTAACTGTCTATGACGCTTTGGCTACAGTATATTCTCTGTGCTGTTTCTGAATATGTTTAAATACACAGATAAATATGACTGTTCATTATAACAATCATTATGATAACAAAATAGTATAGTGAATGATTCAAGGATACATAAAACGCTTGTCACCACCTACTTGCATTATGAGGTAATGTAGGGCTGCTGAATGAATCTTTTTAATAGACATGTTGCAGCACTGTAAAAAATCCAACTTACAAATCGTTAATTCAGTTTAAAATTGTAAGTTAAGTAGACATATTTTTGAGCTCAGAGTTGAATTTACTTATAAAAATGATTTAACTGCATGTTTGGAATTGTTTGTTCAATAAACGAAAAAAATTCAGTTGAGGAAACTTTACATTTTGATTTCTCCATATCTTCAAAAAATAAAAAGTTGAGTTAACTTAAAGTTTTAAAGCAACCGACTGCAAATGTTGAGTTTATTAAGCTTCAGTGGTTGAAGATGTGCCGAATTATTATGCAAAGTATCCTTGACTTAAACCAGCCTTTTTAGTCAACTTTAAAAATTAATTTGGCACAACTTAATTTCTTTGCTAAAATTTTAAGTTAACTCAACTTTTTATTTTTTATTCAAAAGTGGCATCGATTATGATAGTTTCAGGCTCCAGTTTGGCTTGTGTCAACGTTAAACCACATAACTCTCATGAGTATTATAGATGTGGTGTTAAAAATGCATAGAATCCAGTAATTAGAGAGCTGGTGACTATTGAAACTTTTTTATTTGACCTTTGGCTTCTTCCAAACAAACTATTTTTTGATCAAGCAGGCGGGATGATGAAATATATAGTTGTGTAATATGCTTAATTTTTGACATTGATCTAAGCGGCTGGTCAATTCTGCATTTAAACAAGTGCCGAGTGTCTTAATATAACCTGTCAAGGGATTGTCATTGCAGGGACATTGCTTCATGAAACAAATATGAATAGTCATGTGACTCATTTACCTAATGATGCAGAAATAACCTTGGAGAAACAGATGGAAATCAGGCTTCACGGTTTAAATGCTGAAACTTGTGTTTCATAACTAATTGTTGTTCGTTTTTTCAACCTGCAAACGAGATGATAATGAATCTGGATGCATGGCATTGTGACGTGTCACACATTAGTGACATAAATTAATTAGGAAGCATGCTTCGTCTTACAAAATCTGAATTTAATTACACACTTGGTGTAAGTGTGAGCAAATCTGATTTTCACGCTATGCAAACCTGCTGCTCAAAACATTTCTTTGTTTTTTTTAAGTCTTGCGTTTAGTTGTGTACAAAATACAGCAAAACTGACACTATTGTGGGATATTTATATGAATTCTAAATGATAATTTATGACTGTGAGGCAAAGCTGGATTTTCAGCATCATTACTACAACTTAGGTGCAACACAGGCTCATTGTGAAAATGTTCCCCTGTAAACATTTCTGGAGAATTATGTATGCAGAGCTACGTGTGGCTGAATTTCATATTTAAAGGGCCATAAAACCCCCCTGTCTCAGCAGGGTGTTTTCAAACCTACAGTCTGGAAAAGCTCAGGAAAGTGGGTGTGTCCAGCTCTGTTTAGGTGGGAGTGTCGGGGGAGGGAAAGAGGGGAGGTTTTGCATAAAAATGGGAGTTTCCATTTGGGCAAGCGCTGATTTTCAAACAGGCAACACACAAACACAGACGCAGGGGGAGAAAGACAGTGACTGTGTTTACATGGACGTCAGTAATTAAATTATTTACCAAATTATTAATTTGTCGACTTTAATGGCAGTTTGGCACTTTCACTTTTATCCAGGAACATTTACTGCATGTCCCCGAGACAAACGAGATGCAAGAAACTGCTAAGAGTGCGTATGAGAGAAATAAAAAACCCTCCGCATTTTTTGGTAACTTAGATGCTATCGATAGGTAGCGTCAGAAAGCCGTCCTGTCACAAAATGCGGCAGTGTTTATATGTTTACACTCGGAGAGCAGCATTTACAACGGATCTTTCAGTCTATAATACTGTAGTGATGTTAGAGTGCTGTAAACTCAGTAACAGTTCTAATCACTTTGACTAAGGTATGTCTATAAACACTGAAACAGTACTGCTGACGAAACTAACTAACTTTGCCATCTGAATAAACAAACAAAGAGCACAGATCGCTCATTTACCAAAGACAGGACAATCAACATAAACTGGAGCTGTGTATTTTTGAAAAGGAGACGAGCGAGAAATCCGGATTTCACCATTTCCAGATGCGGAAAGCTCTCGGCTTCTTTACAAATGCATTTCTGCTGCGTGTCGTGGGAGTCCAGTTGTGCTCTCATAGCGGGGAGATGAAAACAAAACCTTCGTTGCAGCACATAAACACAACACTGGCGACCTGTGTCTCCAAACAATTCTTCTTCTTCCACTTGTTTTGGCAACACAACGTGGCGTCTCTCTGCCGTCTGAACACTGCAACAGGTACAAACAATCTTCGAAGCGATCATGAATATTAATGATGTTGCGCCGCATACACAATAGAGCGCGCTGATTGGTTTGAACCAAGTCTATCTCAATGCAGCACACTCAGAGATGTCACGATGCACTCGCAGGTACAGACATCCACTCTCCACGCTGGAATACACGCATGGATCTCATCGGCGTGACGCAGCTTCAAAAATTCGTTTTTAATCCGGAAGAACGAATTTGCTCCAATTATCCAATTGCAACCAATTCTCACTCTTTAGCGAAATATATGTGTCCTAATAGTGTTTATAGCAGCGTGGGACACATATATGACTGTCAACAGCTCAAAAAATGTGTTTTGGTGTTTCGTGACCCTTTAAAACTAAAGTTTGATAGCGGTATGATTGCGCAGATGGCTTCTGTTTCTTTTCGCGCTTACCAGCTGACCACTTACCCCAATGGGGATGGCTTTTTCGCTCTTACCAGTTTGCCCAGTAGATCACCGCGTATGTTGGCAGACTTGAGACGCAGAGAGGAGTTAATCATGACGACCTAGTTTGAGTCTGGTGAAGAACAGTTCCAGAAAGCGAGTAAAACAAAAACAAAAGGCAAAACCATAAAATAACAAGTAAATAGCAGGGAAAGAACGTGGTAAGATCTGAAAACGTGGTAAAAATCAAGTGGCCACAAGGACTTTTCTTTTTCTGAATTGCTTTTGAAAACACTGTCGGTTGGATTTAGGGAAGGGGGTGGGTTCAGGTCAATCTGTGCTCGGTTTAGGGAAGGGGGTGGGTGGGATAATCAGTCAGTCGACAGTGGCCTCTGGTGGATTTACGCGAGAAGAGCAGGTGTGAACAGCACTCGCAGCTGCAGGCCCACAGAACCACACACGTTGTAGGCACACACAATCTAGCACACACAATCTAGGCAAACCATAAATGGTAACTAACTAACAAACTGCTTAGGAGCATTATCGCCACCTACGGTATTTAAAAAATATGGCGATCGAGACCGCCCATGCTACTGATTGGCATTCATTAGACTGTGAACAGTTCAGGGTTTCCCATTTCAGTCATTATTTCATTATTATATCGTAACTATCATTTTAACATCTCAGCAGTTTCTGAACATACAGTAACTTATTTATTTGCTTTGAGAGATCAGTATGCATGTACGATTGTATAAAAAATTCAAATGACTCTGAGAAAGTTTAAAGGCCATTTTATGAAGTGAACTTTCCAATTATATTGGGACTCATTATCAAAATATGGGTCAGAAAGTCAAGAAACCCTGAGAATAAGCACAGAGCTTCAAAACACAAATACAATACAACTTTTCCACTTTAAACCCACAAACCTCCAAAAAAAAACACACATAGTGAAGTCATTCAACCAGAATACAGTAGTGTAGACTGTAAACCCAAAAGCAAACAAGATTTCACAGTGCAAAACTCGAGCTGACATCTAAATCTTTGCATTTCTATGATGCCTTCAAAAAAGGCATGTGTTAAGCAGATGTCAGGTGACAGGTGAGGCAAACTTCTTTCTGAGCTATTAAAATGCCAGCTCTGAAGAAGCTATAGGATAAACGTGTGCCACGCTATTAAAAATGCATATGCAACTTGAAGTGTGTCCCCTGAGACATCTGTATCATCTATCTCAGCGGCGGTGAGCTGCTGTCCTGCAGACCACCTAAAACACTGTGTTTCTTTCAGCCTGGAATTATCATGTTTTACCTCCGGCTGGACTGTAAACATCTTTTATGGGCACAATTTCCAGATATTAAGTCGGGCCCAAGCCTCAACTAAACTGAAATCTCAATAGTCATTCATGATCACTGTTTATGAGTCTACATTAACAAAATTATGATGTAATAACTCTCTTGACTTGCTGCTTTCCAGAGATCGATATTTTAGCCATTTATAAAAGACGAATCACTAGCTATGTTTCCATTCACCTATTTGAATGCGCAATTTGGAATATGGCATTAAAAATGCTTAATGGAAACACCAAGATGCGCATAAATTTGGCAAATTTGCATAAAAAACTTAAAGAGCACAAGAGTATTTTTATCAAATAAGAATAAATGTGCATAAACTATGACAGAAATTTGGTTCATCTTTATTCTTCAGCGCTTTTACAATGTAGATTGTGTCAAAGCAGCTTAACAAAGAAGTTCTAGTAAACTGAAACTGTGTCAGTCCAGTTTACAGAGTTGAAATTCAGCAGTTCATTTTCACTGCTGAAAGTCCAAAGACTGAAGAGCAAATCCATCGATGCGCAGCTCCACAAATCCCAAACCAAGCAAGCCAGTGGCGACGGTGATGAGAAACAAAACTTCACCAATTGACGAAATGGGGTTTATTTATAAACTAAATTTCGAAAGGATCACATGCTTATGATTGAACACAGCTGGCACCACATCAGCTCAGCACAATACACCAATCAGATGAATCCTGATACACTATAAATTACCAAAGCTTTCTACTCCAGTCATCTTCGTCTTGAAGAATCCTCCCTTCCACCCCAACTCCTCCCCTTCTCTGATAGGGCGGCACGGTGGCCCAGTGGTTAGCACTGTTGCCTCACAGCAAGAACGCCGATGGTTCAGCCTCTCCCCGAGCTAGTCGGCGTTTCTGTGTGGAGTTTGCATGTTCTCCCCGTGTTCGTGTGGGTTTTCCCCAGGTCCTCCGGTTTCCTCCCACCGTCCAAAAATGTACAAAGAAAATCGACTACTTTAAATGGCCCCTTAAGGCAATTCTAGTCAGATATATCTCAGCACGTTCACAAGCGGGGGGAGTTCTCGAGACTTACCTGAGCTCAAACTCTCCTCTCGCCCTTTAAATGGGAGGGAGCCCCGGGCTCAAGGATATTCTAAGCTCAGGGCTCTCTCCCAGGACAGCATGCCAAATACGCTTTATTATCAATCATCAGCTAAGCGTGAACTCTTGAAAGTGAAGTAAAAACCTCGAGAGAAACCAGGCTCAGTTGGGAAACGCATTTATCAGAAAAACATCCCAGCATGTGTATCAAAGTCATATTGATCTATAAATATAAAAATAAGTCAACACAGGCTCATTGTGGATTTGCACCCCTGTCTACTTTTCTGGAAACCTCCAAATATGTACTCAGAGGTACGTCTGGTTGCATTTTGTCTGTAAAATCGAATGCTATGGGGCTGTATGATGACACTGACAGCTTCTGTTCCTTTTCGTGCTACCAGCCCATGGCTTACATCTGTGCATAAAGCTTTTCTGGTGTTGCCAGTTTTCCCAGTAGCAGTAGACCAGTGGACTTGGGACATGGAGCGTAGTGGACTGCGACGATAGTGTTCGGATCTGCCGAAGAACGGTCACAGAAACCCAGTAAACAAAAGCAAAAATAAATAAATAACAGGTTGAAAATGTGGTACAATCCGATTATGTGGTAAAACTGCGTGGCCATGACGGCCTTTATTTTCTAGATTGCTTTTGAAAACACTAATCGATTGAGTTTAGGAAATGGGGTGGGTGGGTCAGTCAGCAAGCTGGTCAGCTGTAGTGTATGTTGTTGCGCCCAATGGTAGATTGACTAAAGAAGAGTGGCATGTGCAAGAGAAATTTGAGATCATCAAAAAGTTTACACAGCGGGCTCTGGTGGATTTGTGAAAACAAAACTGCAATCAGACGTACCTCTGGGTATACAGTAGTGAACATTTGAATTGGATCAAAATATGGATAAACTACTGGATAAAACTATTCAACAACACCCATTCTTGTCTTGAGACAATTTTGACCAAGTTTTCTGATTCACTTCAAATGTTGACTACTGTATATTTTGCGGTCTCCAGAAATGTAGATGTGGGTACATATCCACAATGAGCCTAGGTTGCAATAATAAGTGTGATGGGACCAAGCGACAGACCACAATGCACATTCTAATATCCCTCAGCCCTAATATTACCTCCCAGAACTGTCTTGAGCAGCTACATTTCACAAAATTGGTCTCATGCCTACAAAAGCCACTGCACATTTATTGTGTTTCGTCTTCATCTTTGGAGGCACAAGTCATTTGTTATATGAGAAAAAGTCCCACAGTAGCTTCTACTGCAGCAAATTCCAGTTTTTTTTATATTCGGCGCCAGTTTATCAGGAAGTGATGGTTGTGTTCTCTTTGACTCATTGAAAGGAAACGCAGCTCTATTCGCAAATGTTTTTGCGATATTCCAATTTTGCCAACCCAGGCTTATTGCGGATACGTACCCAGGTCTACAATGAGAGGCCGCTGTGTTTACTTTTTGATGATCTCAATTTTTTCTCTTGCACGTCCTCTTGTAAATCCACCAGAGGGCACAATATGCACTTCGGCTGACCAGGCCAGTTAGCTGTGGACTGACTGACCCACCCACCCCCGTCCCTAAACCCAACCGATAGTATTTTTAAAAGCAATCTAGAAAAAGAAAACCCTTTATTTATATATATTTTTGGTTTTGTTTTACTTGGTTTCTGGATCCGTTCTTCGTCATTCTCAAACCACATCGTCGAAAAGTCGTCTCGAAATCCATCAGTGTACATGGTGAGCTACTGGGCAAACTGGTAACACCGGAAAAGCTGTCCACATGGAGGTAAGCAGTCAGCTGTAGCACAAAAATAAACAGAAGCCAGCGGCGGCATCACATCACCCCATAGTGTTTGTTTTACTGATGAAATGAAGCCAGACGTACCTCTGGGTGCATATTTCGAGGTCTCCAGAAATGCAGACAGGGGTACGTATCTACAATGAGCCTATGTTGAGTTTTGCTCATAAGTCTAGTTTGCATCTTGAAATGGAAACATAGCTACTGTTTATCTGGATATAAACATAGTGATCATGATTTTATATAGTGTTACAGTACACTGTGAGTGTATATTAGTACCATTTGTTGTTCGCTTTTGGCATCTCGAACTGTGATGCGTAACAACTGGATTGATGCTTATTTAAAGTTGGTTTTCTGCCTGGATTAAAATGAAGTAGAAGGCACCTGAGGTCTTTGTAGAGGCTCCACGAAGCACTGGTGAATAATTAAAGTGATAAAGGCAGGAAAGAGGCTAAAGAGTCTCGAAGGTGCTGCGTTCCGGTAAATCTGGAGGTGATGGGATTGTTTCTTGAGGATCTGGTCGTGGTTGGAAACCCCGGTCTTCACCATCCAGACTCTTCCGACAGACAGGGCAGGTGTCGTGCTGATAAAAACACAAATAAAAACAGTAATGAATGAGGACCATTTCTGATGGGGGGATTTGTATTTTGTGTAGTTTTCAGGGAAATGAAAGTCTTAACTGCATGTTTAGAGGCTTTATTAGAATTTTGTTTTAAGTTCTGATTTTATATCTTCTCGAAAGTTGCACATTATCACAGTTTAAATGTATTAAAAGTATTAAGTATGAATTATTTCTAGCAAATCTTTGTTTATGTATCACAACTCTGCTTCTTTGTCTCTGAAAAATTAGCAAATATCTTTATTTAATTTCAAATATCTTTATTATCCAGCAAA
>CAIGQQ010011562.1:598486-631488 GCA_903798035.1 Danio albolineatus | reverse complement strand
ACGTGAAACAGACAATCCGGAGAGAGCATAAAACTGCAACCGTGACACTTTATTTCCGCTAACTAATATTAACAAAGATAAATAACTGTAATAAATCCTTGTTAATAAGTACATTGGTAACACTTCAGTTTAGGTCACAATTCATAATATTAACTACTGGCTTATTACCTTATATATATCTTATTATTAAGATAATAACCGTTCGCTTGTAGTTATTTAACGTATTCTGCATCCCTCAGGCTGATGAGCACTTGACACACCTCACAAAAACTCTTTTCATACACCTCACTGCACACCATCAAGATGTAGCATGCACTGCACTTTAATCAATCCATACTTAAAACAATACTGCCTACAACTACGTGTACACCTATTCACATATTCATTGTCTTATACGTACTGCTGTCAACATTGCAATTTTACTTTGTTTTGTTTCCTTTTGGGAGTATGTTGTTGTATGTTGTATTTTGCACTGTGTGTATTTTGCACTGTATTTGCAATATTGGTGTTTTGCACTGTCATTGTATTTGCACTGTCTGGAGCCAGCACCTAAGCTTTTCACTCATCATAGCAGATGTGCTGCTGATGATGTGACAATAAAAGTGATTTGATTTGATTTAATTCTACCTAATCCTAAAACCAACTTCTACCTTACTAACTATAATAAACAGCTAATTGGTAGTTTATTAAGCTAGTTGTGAATACCGTGAATTGGGACCTAAGCTAAAGAATTAACTAACATAACCTTATTGTAATAAGTTACAAAATATTTTACTTAAAAAGCCACTGGTAATCTAGTTTTTATTTAATTTTACTGAAATTATATTTATTTATTCATTTAGTAGGTTTCTTTAATATTATTATTTTATTTATTTATTAATCTTTAGTTATTTATTACCATTTCAAAATACTTTATCTGTCGTGTTAAATATGTATATTTAATTATTGTTTGTTTGTTGTTGTTCTTGTTTTCTTTTGTAATGTATCTGAAAAATGTATAAATAAAACGCCTAATGCCTATAGTACATTTATTATATTTTCTTTTAGGTCTCTTAGTCCCTTTATTAATCTGAGGTTGCCACAATAGAATGAACCGCCAACATATATCCAGCATATGTTTTACACAGCGGATGCCCTTCCAGCTGCAACCCATCACAGGGAAACATCCATACACACATACATACTATACACTTTAGCTTACCCAATTCACCTATAGGGCATGTCTTTGGACTTGTGGGGGAAACCGGGGCTCCCGTCCCGGAGAAAACCCACACAAACATGGGGAGAACATGCAAACTCCACACAGAAATGCCAACTGACCCAGCCAGGGCTCGAACCAGCAACCTTCTTGCTGTGAGGCGAACGTGCTACTCACTACGCCACCGTGGCGCCTATATTCAATTTATTATTTATTTATTTATTTTGGTGAAAAATGTATAAATAAAACACAAAAAGCCACTGACATTAATTTTGTTTTGTCTATATATGTTTTTTTTTTAACTCTAGTCTTCGATATCCATTTTATAAATCACCAAGAACCACAGTTTCAGCTAAACAAATCGTCGCACTAAAAAAAGCCCTCCATCTTGTATGGCCTGAGGGCGAGTAAATTATCAGCAAATGGTTATTTTTGGATGAACTGTCCCTTTAATTGTCAGCAGGCAAAACACTGAGGAGACTAATGAGGCTAAGTGCAAAGAGGCTGAGGGCATGAGTCATATAACTGGATGATGTCAGAGATGACAGCGTGACTAACCTGTGTTACGACCGCATCCAAACCTCCTTGTCCCCAAGCATAATCTCCAGGGTTTGAGTGCAGAGCGCTGGACCTGAGGAACAGGTCATTGATAAATCAACAGAGATGTTTTAACGTATGCAAATCAATGGAATTGTAGGAAAAAGAGGAACTTGAATATCTTTTGCTGGTTTCTGAACAACATTTCTATCAGATAAAGTGAGGAAATTTTCCCAGTACTGGGTTGCGGCTGAAAGGCCATCTGCTGTGTAGAACATATGCCGGAATAGTTGGCTGTTTGTTCCGCTGTGGTGACCCCTGATAATCAGAGACTAAGTCAAAGGAAAGTGAATGAATGATTGAATGAATGAATGAATGAATGAATGAATGAATGAATGAATGAATGAAACTGAGGTAATGGGTTAAGTGTATTGGAAAACTGATCCAAAATCTGATTGGTTGACTGATTAAAGTGTTATTTTATTGTTTTATTACAGTATATCTGAAAGAATCTTGGTAAAACATTTAAAACATACCATGAGGAGGCTTGGGGACCTGCACTGTCTGAATTGGAAAACAGACCCGCCAGGAACTGCTGGACGATCCTGAAAGAAAGAAAGAAAAAAAGCAAGAAAGAAAGAAAGAAAGAAAGAAAGAATAGGTGAATTTAAAAACTTTAGCATCAGAATATCTGTCTTTGTAATAAATGTATTGTTAAGAATGAGGGATTGAGTGCACATATAAGTGAATATTTAAACAAATGTAATTCATTCTAAAAATTTTAAAAACATAATTCAAGATTAATTGCTGACTTTGATATCATGTAATTTAGATTTTCCATACAGAAAGTTCTTGGAAATATCATGATAAAAAAAAAAACTTCCCTTAAATGGGGGAAAAATAAGGTTTGATGATGTTGTGTAAATGTTACAAGTTAATGCCAAGATACACTAAAAAAAGTATTGTCTGCAAAGTTCATTCATTCATTTTCTTGTCGGCTTAGTCCGTTTATTAATCCGGTGTCGCCACAACAGAATGAACGGCCAACTTATCCAGCATTCGTTTTACACAGCGGATGCCCTTCCAGCCGCAACCCATCTCTGGGAAACATCCATACATTCTCATTCACACACATACACTACGGACAATTTAGCTTACCCAATTCACCTGTACCACATGTCTTTGGACCGTGGCGGAAACCGGAGCACCCGGAGGAAACCCACGCAACCACTGGGAGAACATGCAAACTCCACACAGAAATGCCAACTGACCCAGCCGAGGCTCGAACCAGCGACCTTCTTGCTGTGAGGCGACAGCACTACCTACTGCGCCACCGTGTCGCCCGACTTGGCTAATTACTCAACTTAATTAACCTAGTTAAGTCTTTAAATGTCACTTTAAAGTGAATACTACTATCTTGAAAAATATCTAGTAAAATATTATTAACTGTCATCATGGCAAAGAAATTAGTTACTAGAAATGAGTCATTAAAACTATTATGGTTAGAAATGTGTTGAACAAATCTCTCCATTAAACCAAAATTGGGGAAAATACAGGAGGGCTAACAATTCAGGAGGGCTAATAATTTAATAACCTTCTTGCTGTGAGGCGAACGTGCTACTTACTACGCCACCGTGGCGCCTGTCTGCCAAGTTGTTGCAAACAATGTGTTGAATTTAAACAAACAAATTAAATTTAGTAATGTTCAACTTAATTTGTTTGTTTAAATTCAGCCGAAAAAACAAAACCACGTAATTCAGCCGAAATCACAACAACTTAACTTCGTCTTTGAATAATGTTTTCAGTGTCTTCATAGATCTTCCTCAAGGGGGCGCATTTAAATCTCAAAATGTGTTATTAAAGCTATTCGTAAAAGTAAAATGCCTAAAGTATATTCATTTGTACATTTTCTTTATAAATATCTAAACATTCTTTAATCAAGATAAGAAAAAATAGGAAAAACAACATGAAAAACTTGAAAGCAATAATTAAAACATTTTGATGAATATTAACACTCATTTCTCATACAAAGCCATAACTATAATAGAAAGTGAAAGGGACAAACTACGGTGGCCGAGAAAGGTTAACGCGCTGCAATTTAAGAAAGCACATGCAATAACCAAAAACACCAGCAAATTAAGAAACGGTCTTCATCAATTTGACAGCACACCTGTTACAAATTCTCACAACAACGGAAGAAAACGCGCAGCAACTTATTGAAAACACAACGGAAGAAAATGCGCAGCAACTTGGTGAAAACACAAAGGAAATGTTTCAAGAGGACCCAAAAACATGACGGACAAAGCTAATATACAGATGTAGTTAATTTATTTAATAACGCAACATTTCAGTTGATAATTAATCATTAATTAGACTGATAATTTACTAAAGACAACGGAATCGTGTAATCAGGATAATAAAGACCACCTTTCAAAGACCACCAATCACTTCACTGAACAACAGTCACGGCGGGTCCGTATCAGCTGGGTCCGTCATGTTTTTGGGTCCTCTTGAAACATTTCCTTTGTGTTTTCACCAAGTTGCTGCGCATTTTCTTCCGTTGTGTTTTCAATAAGTTGCTGCGCATTTTCTTCCGTTGTGTTTTCAATAAGTTGCTGCGCATTTTCTTCCGTTGTGTTTTCAATAAGTTGCTGCGCATTTTCTTCCGTTGTGTTTTCACCAATTTGCTGCGCATTTTCTTCCGTTGTGTTTTCAATAACTTGCAGCGCGTTTCTTCCGTTGTTTGTGTTGTGAGAATTTGTAACAGGTGTGCTGTCAAATTGATGAAGATCGTATCTTAATTTGCTGTTGTTTTCTGTTATTGCATGTGCTTTCTTAAATTGCAGCGCGTTAAGCTCTCTTGTGAAAATTTGTAACAGGTGTGCTGTCAAATTGATGAAGACCGTTTCTTAATTTGCCGGTGTTTCTTGTTATTGCATGTGCTTTCTTAAATTGCAGCGCATTAACCTTTCTCGGCCACCGTAACAAACCCCTTCTCTAAACCAAGTCTAAGCCAAGCCTGTTATAAATATTGCTCATATTGACATAAAAGAATCATGCAGCGGCTGCAAATTTGTCAGCTGCACATCCATGATGCGAATCTCCCATTCCACCACATCCCAAGGTGCTCTATTGGATTGAGATCTGGTGACTGTGGAGGCCATTTCATCAAGAAACCAGTCCTAGGAAGATTCTCGCTTTATTACATGGCGTGTTATCCTGGTAGCTGGAAGTAGCCATCAGAAGATGGGCACATTGTGGTCATAATGAGATGGACATGGTCAGCAACAATACTCAGGGAGGCTGTGGCGTTGACACAATGCTCAATTGATACTAATGGGCCCAAAGTGTGCCAAGAAAATATCGCCCACACCTTTACACCACCATCACCACCACCAGCCTAAACCGTTGATACAAGGCAGGATGCATCCATGCTTTCAGAAATCGAGAAATGCATTGAGTTGCTGCCATGTGATTGGCTAATTAGAAATTTGCACTAACAAGCAGTTGGACAGGTGTACCTAATAAAGTGGTGGGTGAGTGTATATCACGGTAAATGAAAATATTGCAATGTCACTACACACCCCTCCACAGCCTGTTCTTGATCCTGTCTGGAGTTCGTCTGTGGGCTGTTTTGTTGAGGCTCGGTGCAGTCTGACAGACTCTCGACGGACGCCGCAGGTCCCGCCATCCCAGGGGCAGGATCAGCAACTGCTGGCTGGAGCCCGGAGCTGCGGAGCGCGTCTGTGACCGAGGGCTCAGAGAGCAGGGCTGAATGCTCCATGAAGAGCAGCTGCCACAGCTAAAGCAAAGACAAAAGACTCATTGAAAACTATTACTGACACCCCTTAAAGGGACAGTTCACCCCTAAAATTAAAACTTGCAGCTAAATTGCTCACCCATGGCCATTTAAGATGTATAGTTAAAGTCAAAATTATTAGCCTTCATGTGAATTTCTTTTACTTTTCAAATATTTTAACAATAGTTTAACAGAGCAAGGAATTTTACACAGTATTTCCGACAATATTTTATCTTCTGGAGAAAGTCTTATTAGTTTTATTTCGGCTAGAATAAAAGCAGTTTTAAATTTTTGAAAACCATTTTAAGGTCAATATTATTAGCCCTCTTAAGCAATATTTTATCCTCTACAGCAGTGGTTCTCAAACTTTTTTCACCAAGTACTACCTCTGCAAGTACCACCATAATGACCGGTATTAAACAGTAGCATAGTAGGCCTAATTAAGCAGCTACAGCTCTGCACAGTTCAAAAACGTGGCAGATTAATTCCTATTACTATGAATATTTATTATTATCAGCCACTTTAAACATCTTAAATAGTTTGAACATTAACATTGTACTGTGCGTAAAGGTAAAAAAAAAAATACAACATCAACGTTTAAATGAAAATGCTTTTAAAGTTAATTAAAAATGGCACTGTTTTTAAAAAGTAAAAAGAAATCTAAAATATATTATCATAAAGTAGCCTATTCATCAAGTTCCTTGGACCTCATAAATATAGTCTATATGTCATCATATTTATAAATAAACTCTTTTTGATATACATGTTGCATGTATATAAGACTTATTTGTATGTTTTTAAATCTAAACATTAACTTGTATTTTAAATATATGAATTGTATTTACATACTTCAATCACCGTCTGGTTAAGCTCAGCTGCCAAATCCGACCACGTAGACTACAGCGAATAGTCCGGACTGCTGAATGAATAACTGGCACTACTCTTCCTACACTTCAAGAACTGTACACTTCCACAGTGAGTAAAAAGGGCTCGCAAAATCACCCTGGACGCCTCACACCCAGCACACTTCCTGTTTGAACTGTTCCCGTCTGGCCGGCGCCACAGAGCACCGAGCACGAAAACAGCTAGACACAGGAAAAGTTTCTTTCCTCAGGCCATCTACCTCATGAACAGTTAATATTTTTCCTATTGTGTAATAAACGTGCCATACTTTCTCATACGCACTTGAACACAGCACCTTATAACAATATACGATGCAATACTTCTTACGCATCTGGACACAGCACCTTATAACAATATTCAATGCAATACTTATGCATTTGTACACAGCACCTTATAACCTATATGTTTATAACAAATCTGTACATACATTTCAACATCCAGATCTTGTTGGACTGACTGCATCTCTGTTTAATGTCTATCGTCTTCTTTTTTCATATTTATTCTGTGTTGTCACTTGTCACTTTATGTACACTGGAAGCTTCTGTAGCCAAAGCAAATTCCTTGTGTGTGTGAAGCACACTTGGCAATAAAACTGATTCTGATTCTGATACTTAAATTAGATAATAGATCTGCTTACTGCATGTTAGAGTAGGCTTTGTGTGTCAGAAAAGCAAGTGATTAAACTATACCTGTCAACATTATAAAAATAAAAATGATATAAAAATTCGAGATATACCCCCAACATTCATTCATTCATTTTTCATTTTCTTTTCGGCTTAGTCCCTTTATTAATCCGGGGTCGCCACAGCGGAATGAACCGCCAACTTATCCAGCATGTGTTTTTACGCAGCGGATGCCCTTCCAGCAGCAACCCATCTCTGGGAAACATCCATACATTCTCATTCACACTCATACACTATGGACAATTTAGCCTACCCAATTCACCTATAGCGCATGTCTTTGGACTTGTGGGGGAAACCGGAGCACCCGGAGGAAACCCACGCAACCACGGGGAGAACATGCAAACTCCACACAGAAATGCCAACTGACCCAGCCGAGGCTCGAACCAGCAACCTTCTTGCTGTGAGGCGAACGTGCTACCCACTAGGCCACCGTGGCGCCGATGCCCCCAACAACCGTTACAAATACAGGGAGGAAATTTGCTATCAAATGACAGAACACAAAACAAACATTGGAAAATTGAAAATGAAATAAAAGGTATAGCCTATTAAAATCTATTTACTGATCACATCAGTGTTATCGTTCGCGTCAAAGGGTTAAAAGTGTGCTCAATTTTTACTTTAATTATTCAGCGATTCCTCTGCGTACCACAAGAAGGAAGCCTGCATACCACTGGTGGTAAACGTACCACAGTTTGAGAACCACTGGTCTACAGAACAAACCACTGCTGTACAATGACTTGGCTAATTACTCAACTTAATTAACCTGGTTAAGTCTTTAAATGTCACTTTAAAGTGAATACTAGTTTCTTGAAAAATATCTAGTAAAATATTATTAATTGTCATCATGGCAAAGAAATCACTCACTAGAACTGAGTCATTAAAACTATTATGTTTAGAAATGTGTTGAACAAATCTTCTCTCCGTTAAACAGAAATTGGGGAAAAAATATACAGGAGGGCTAATAATTCAGGAGGACTAATAGTTCTTCAACTGTAGGTCAAGAAACAAACAGATTTATATATTTGTAGTCTTTGGTGATTCATAAAATAAGTCTAGAGCTTGAAAGTCAAAAAGACATACACAGAAAAACCAAATGAAAGCAACACTATGCAAGTTTCTCTCGTGGCTCCCCCTTGTGGTTGTTTATCACAATTGCCCTTGGTAGTGCTGTAAATCTGTAGATTTGTTGACTAACCTGACAGTACGGTCGGGGATAAGCTGGTACCTCATTTGGAATGTGCATGGACAAGGTAAAATTGTCTGTGTTATATTACATTATGTCCAGTTACCTTCTGAAGTCACCATGAAATTATTTTGATATGTACGGTTGAAGTCATAATTATTAGCCCTCCTGTATATATTTTTCCCCCAATTTCTGTCTTACGGAAAGAAGATATGTTCAACACATTTGTAATCATAATAGTATCAATAACTCATTTCTTTTATCTTTGCCACAATGACAGAACATCATATTTTACTAGATATTTTCAAGATACTAGTATTCAGATTAAAGTGACATTTAAAGGCTTAACTAGGTTAATTAGGGTAATTAGGCAAGTCATTGTATAACAGTGGTTTGTTCTGTAGACTATCGAAGAAATATTGTTTAAGAGAGTTAATAATATTGACCTTAAAATGTTTTAAAAAGAAAAACCATAAAATGATTTAATAAAATAAAATAAAATAAAATTTACAGAATAAAAAATATTACAGTAAATTCTGTGAAATATTCCTTGCTCATTTGGGAAAAATATTTTAAATTAGAAAAAAACATTCCCAGGAGGGCTAATAATTTTGACTTCAACTATATATAGAAGTTTCTATTATAAACAATGTATTGGTGCACTGCATTATTTCTTAAAATATGAATTTGCCCTCATAAACTTTAATCAAATACCATAACATTGCTGCATTTACGACAAAGAGTTGCAGTTAAGTTGCTTTTACGGTAATTCAATAACAAATATTGGATGTCACAGATGTCTGGACCCATGGCTACTGGTTTTGTTTTAGCTATTTGTTTTTGTTTTTTTGCCTCTCAAAGACGTTGACTGGTATTTTATGAATCATCTCTCAAAAAATGTATTTTATGTTCTACTGAAATGAAAAGTCACCACTATAATGGTCAGTAGAATAACAGTAGATGGTATAAAAGTAAAATACTATACCTCAGCAAACTGTGAGGTCATGTCATCACTTCCTATCCCAGCAGCAACATCACGACTCTGAAGAAGACTAACGAAACATGTTTTACTCATTGTAAATGAAAAACATCATTATTAAAATAATGTGCAAAAATACAGAAGACCAAACATCTAAAAATGTAAATAAATACAAAGACATCATTTTTTTTATTGTATTTATTAGTCAATAATTTCAGTGTCATTCATCTTTTTTCATTATTCTTTATTGAATTTTTTTTTCTGAAGGTTTGGTTCTTCATAAAACAACAGTAACAATTTTTTTCATTATATTTTTAGTAGCATAAATGCAGAACTTACCTGAAGTTTTCTGACACCTCTTCAATAAAGCCAGACTCACATCTAGGACATACATATTCCTGTTCAAAAGATTAATAAACAAATGTACATTAGGTCAGATTGTAAAGGGTCTATTATTAGATTTTAATGTGTCACATTTTAAACAACAACTTAAAATCGCAAACAAATTGTCCCCAATTCTGACCTTTAAAGACATTAAACATTAGCTGTTTTTATGCACTGCTATATTTTACTGTAGTGATTAATCCATTTATTTATTTATTTATTTAACAATAATCTTGCTAGATTTTATAGTAAACATACACTATTGAACAAAAAATACAGTTTATTGGGCACATATTCAATTTATCCTTTCAGTTAGATTTACACTGTAAATTAAGCACAATTTTTTATTATATTGAAAAGTATTAAAAAATCTGTATGAGCATTGATGTTCACATGATGAACCTTTCATATCCATGGACCTTTTCATCCAATATAATGCATACTGGGAAAAAAATGTACTTTAGTTTATTAACATGTTCTTTAAACTATGGAAAGAAAATGTTCTCCAGGGAGCTTTTGACTGTTAAACTCAATTCGGTTCTTCCAGGTAACTTTATTGTATCACTTCTATATGAAGGGATCAGAGATCTTGCCATTAAAATATTAGTTCATCCAAAAAACATTTATTCTGTTAATAATTACCCTCATTACCTTAATCAGTGATTTAATCAGAATATTATGAAGCTACAAGAATACTTTCGTTTGTGCTAAGAGTATAGTGTCAGTATAGGGTGCGCATTTATAAGCACTGTGCATTGATGTGTACCCTGGATTGAAGATAGTGTTTTTATGTGTGCACAAAAGTATTCTTGTAGCTTGATAATTATTCGATTAAACCACTGAAGGCATGGACCATTTAGAGAATCCAGACTGTCTAATATCGAGAATGAGGGAACTCTCAAATTTCATTATTTGGGAACTACATTATGAAGATGAACTAAGGTCTTGGGGGTTTAGAAGAACATCAGGGCGAATAATTTTCATTTGTTTACCCAAGAGATATAAAAAAGGAACAAAATAACATAATGAAAAAAATTTGACACTGGTATTCTAGATTGTATTATCAAATTAATATGTATATGCTTTATTTTTATTTATATAATGCACCTAGTAAACATAATTATTTTACGAAAAACCATTGAAATTTCAGATCAGTAAAAGAATCAGACAAATAAAAGCAAAGGTTTTGTTTTCCTAATGCGACGAACACCCAAAATGTAGAAGTCCCCTGTATAGTTTTTTGTTTAATGATTCAATTTAAACAGTAATAAAAATTAACAGCTGCACTCAAAAATTACTTTTGTTGCTTGTTCAAACAACTTATTTAAAATGACTTCAAACAACGCAATTATTATTATTATTATTTTGGCACAACTTATTTGTTTTATGTTCAATGCAAAAAAAAACGTAAAAACGATTAAGTTAACTTAATCTATTTGTATTGGGACAACATGAAGGAATTATGTGGAACCCAGCATTTTTTTAAGTGTATAATAATAATAATAGGTTTAAGATATTAAGTGAAGATTTTGAATCTATTCGTTCACAGCATTTACATATTATAGTTGTGTATTTATTCTGTTATTTAGAAATGTTTTATTTTTATTTACATGACACGCAAGCACCTTTGTGTCAGTCAGCTCGTCAGTCAATGTAAGTTACTGTATGCGTGTTTCTACTTCAGACGGTCGAGACTGTGCTAAATTTGGCATCAGTGTAACTCCCAAACTTGGATACCGAATTCCTCGCAACCATGGCGCTCATCACACACTCCTTATAACATTTAGACCGCAGTTACATTAAAGACAGTCACTACTACTACCAAACCAATGCGCGTCAACTCATACAGACGCGACATGTGTAAGAAATAGATATAAGTTAGTACCTCTGTAGTAGATTATGTAAGAAGGCAGGCGTTGGGGTTAACACGGGGTTAGCAGACAAAACACAGATATAGGCTGGTAAATGAAGCGTCTGTGGACTCACCGGCAGCTTTGGGTCTATTTCACCTTTACAGCAGTGACAGAAGAACCGGTGTCGTGGGGCAGCAGCGGCCTCCGCCATCTTCACTCAGAAGCAGCGACTGAATTAACTCTGAAGTGACGGTCGGAGTGCTGCTGTCAAGGAGACGCGTCAGCCTGAACGATCCACTTTGAGTTTCCAAATGCAAAATGTTTCATTCGTTTTTCATTTATTCTATTATTGCGTTCACGTTACGTCTCCTTGGAATAAATGATAAAATATGACTTTAAAGTACACGTGACATCAAAACTAACCATATTGATTTTGTCAGCTGACATTGCTAGTTTTGTGGTGAACAATTCATTTGTGTATGTCATTAAGAAAACAATGGTTTGCCCTTTTAATCTTTAGGCTAATTGAAGTCTGAAAATCCACTGGACTTTGTTTTGAGTTAAATTCTCAGGTTATGCCTGCCTGAGGTAATGGGCGTGGTTAATATACTTAACCACACCCCTCCCACTGTCAGCCCTCTGACAACAAACAGAAATGGTGAGCAGGAGGTGTCTGTTATGTTATAACTCTCCTGAAACCCTTTTCCTTATCTTTCAGAATGAAATACCTATATTACTATCCAAAAAGCATGCAATAGAAAAAAAAAAACAAGGCATGTCGTCCACTATTTCTTTAGGAACTGCACAACAATACGAAAGAAAATGGTTGCAGCTTCCGGTTCATGCTAATTTATATTTAAAAAAAAAACTATGAAAGATGTACTTTTCTGCAGTTTTTTTGTGTGTGCGTTACGTTGTAAATTCAAAGTCTTTAAATACAATACATAGCTTAAATATTTTCTTTGCAGAAATTTCGCTGATTGTTGAATCTCTTCAGCTTATTAATAAGAAAAACAATACATTTGTTTATGATGATTTTTCGTCAAGACTGGTTAAAAAAATAATAATAAAATTTCTCCTAGCCTACTTCGTGCTATACTGTGTTCTTAGGTTACTTCTTGCTTCTGTGTTGTTGGGTTATTTAAATTCAGCGGTTTCTTACGACTGTTACTTGCATTCAATTAAAAAGCCTAATTAATACGAATCTTGACAAATTAGCATCAAACAACATATTATAGCTACATAGCCTACAGATATTTGCTGAGGGAAAGTTACACGAATAAAGCAAGAAGTATAATCATTTGTATAAATATTTGTTCTGCTATACTGATATTGAGTATATCATATGTATGAATGTGATTATTATTGACACTTCAAAATAGTTCAAATAATTATCATTTTAGCTCTTAGAATGACTTTTAGGAATATCCATTTTGCTATATTCACAGAGATGTTTATTAGCTACAATAGCATTAGCATATTGATCGAACTTTATAACTTTACTGAAGAAAACACAGCTTTTGATTTGGGTTTATTTAATATTAACATCACCTATAGACTATGAGATGGAAAATTTGTAATATTGATGCCTGACAATTATATTTTGATATTAAAGGCTTTGCTAAAGTAAAGTTCAAATGCATTATAACCAGTGGTGGAAAGAGTACTGAAAAATCCTACTCAAGTAAAAGTACCATTACTTGCCCAAAAATAGAGTAGAGTAAAAAAGTAGAGTAAAAGTATCTGTAGTAAATATTACTCAAAGTATGAGTAAAAAGTAGACCTTTTAAAAGTACTCAAGAGTAGTGAGTAGTTAAGATTACACTGTAGAAAAGTTGATGAGTTTACAGAATGTTACGTTTACAAACAACATGTAATGTATTTAGGGATCTTTCTATTTTCGTTCGTTCCTTCCAACCTTCAATTATTTGTTTGTTCTCTCCTTCCTTCATTCATTCATTTGTTCCCTCCTGTTCACTCGTTCGTTCCTTCATATTTTTGTTCCTTCCTACATTAGTTCCTTTTGTACATTCATTCGTTTGTTTGTTCCTTCCTTCAATTCTTCCTTCATTCGTTTGGTCCTTCCTTCTTTCCTCCCTTCATTTGTTCGCTCATTCTTTTTTTCATATTTTTGTTCCTTAATTAGGTCCTTTGTTCATTCGTTCGTTCGTTCCTTCCTTCCTTCCTTAGTTTGTTCAGTCCTTCATTGAATCCTTCCTTCATTTATTTGGTTCTTCGATCCTTCCTTCCATTCCTTGTTCGGTCCTTCCTTTTATTTGGCCCTTCCTTCCATTCTTCATTCGTTTCATTTAGTGATTCTTTCAGTTTAAGGCTGTTTGAAGATTTCAGGCAACATACAGTCGACATCCATCATTTTCAGTGACATGCAGTCTATAAAAAGTCTCTGGATCATTGCGTGTAAAGATTTTGGACACCTTCTTGGACATTTTTAATGTTTCCAAAAGGTTTGCTGCATTTATAAAGTGCCCATGTCTTGAGGTTGTTCAGTATAATGTGATTTACTTTCTTATTTAATTGGACAGGAATCACAGGATTGATTTTTCTACTTTAGACAATGACCATAGACAAGAAAGAAATAAAGTAGTGACTGCATGTGAAGTAAAGTAGTGGAGTAAAAGTACCGATATTGCACTAAAAATGTACTCAAGGGAAAGTAAAAGTTCATGTTGTTAAAACTACTCAGTAAATTACAATTCCTGAGAAAAACTACTCAATTACAGTAGTTTGAGTATTTGTAATTAGTTACTTTACACCACTGATTATAACCATTAGGTTATTGCAGCAATGTGTAATCTATTGGTTGGTTAGGAGTTAAGGAGCTGCATAGAAATTCTTATCTAAAACATTCTAATATTGTCTTTATAAATGTCTGTGAGCCCATCTTTGGCATCTTTTTGCACAAAGGCTGTCTGTGTGTAAACTGATCATTCTCTGTAGAATTAAAGCAATAAAAAGATAAACTTTGTCTGACTTTATGCAATTTCAGTCTTTACATATTATTATGCAATGTAATATTTTCCTTGTCAACCGGAAGAAAATAATTTGCCATTGCAACTGAAAAAATGCTTTTAAAAAGGATTTAGCTAACGTTTAGCTAATTTTACAAACAATGCAAGTAATCTAAGAGTCTATGTAACGTGTTACTTATTGTATTTGTTTTATATACAATTATATACTTAATATACTTTTGAATACATTCTATGCATTCATAAAAGCAATTGAGATATTTTTGGTCATCCTATACCAATTCAAAAAGGCATTTCTTTGCAGCTTATATCAATATCATAATCCGATATCATGATAAAAGCAACAGAAATAATCGCAACGTCTACACATAACTGCCTCTAAATCGAATTAAACCGAACCATCCATATACGAACAGCGTAAGATGCATATTCATGAATTTTAATAAAACAAATAACACAGTGACAAACACAAGAACATACAGCAGCAATACAATAACAGTAAAACAACCAAGTAATACTTCCGTTTAGGCATATACTATAGTGTAAGACGAAAGATTGTGGAAAAAAAAAAGTTACAAATCACAAAAGCAACAAATATTTTGGCCACAACAATCTCCGCAACCATAGTTTGATAAGAAAATTGGAGTTTTATATCAACGTATCGAGTTTGATTCAGTAATCCGAAGCTCTAGTTCAGGAAAATAAACCATTAGTCAGGTGTCAAAGAGGTACATACAGTAGTTGAACATGCTTTTTCATAAATAAAAGTCAAAGCAAGAAACCCACCCACTATCAGACTAATCAAGAGAATCGTGAACCTCTAAGATACGATATTCCTCGGTTCTGAAGAAAAACGTTTGGCAAGTTCAGCTTTATTTTCTTTTTTTGTATCCCTTTCATGGCCGTTTACAGCTATTTACATACAAAAAGGAAGAAAGTCAAGGATAAAGTAAAGGCAGACTGTGGCTGGTCTTAGTTGAATCTGCTAATAAGACCTTACACAAGCTTTAGGGATGTAAAGAGAGACAAACTCGTGGTCTTAGGTAATCTTTAGAATTATCAGTGACTTTTTCTAGCGTGATCGATGGAATAGATACATGTAAACCATCATTTCAAATCAAGATCCTTTTTACACGTCTGAACTAAACCAATAGACGAAGACAAATAGAAATCCAATGCAGTTTTACTATCGTTATGAGTTTGTTTAACCTGGTGTGCATGCAAGAGGGAAGTGTGGTGGTTGACTAAGTGTACTAGAATAAGTCACTCAAGGCTGTTTAAGCAGTAATGTTGTTCAACCTCATTTGTTTTCCTCTATCGGGGTGCAGTGAAGGCGCCCTGTGCGGCGGAAACGGTGGCGTTGGTTGCTGCCTGGCGCACGGCTTGATTGGACAGCACACCGGTGGCGAACTCAGCCTGGGCTTTCTCGAAGCTCGCTTCGGTCTGTCTGTACATGGAATGAACCTGAGGGAAGACAAAGGCAAGTAATCAGTAATCATTCAAAATAAATCTATTAAATAAATGAAAAAATGTAAGCATAAAGTGCTGTTTAAGAGTCCCATGAAACTAAATTAAAGCTTTTTTTAGATGTTAGTATCAATATTGTTCATTTTTAAGATGTCTTTAACCCTTTGAATGCCGCTTTACCAAACGGTTGACCTTGTTTTTACTGTTTTAAATAATGACTGTTAAAGTCATTTAAAGAATGAGTGTTTTAAATAATGGTTTACACAAAGCATTGTTGGTTTACAAAGAAAATAAAACAAACAAACATAATCCTGTTGTACATCAGAAAATAAAGATGATTTAGAATTCAGAAATTATTTATTTTGAATATTTTTTTAAATATAAATTGGACTTACAATTCATATTTTCATATTTTTCAAAGTATAAGTATTAATTTTGGTACTTTTACCATAAATCGACCTATAAACCGTTTGGTAGAGGCTGATATTTTACAAATTATGGGATGTGTTGAAAAAAATGCATTGAGTGTGTTAACTAGCATGAAATGCATACATTTTTTACTTGGTGGGGTAGTTAAAAAGATAAGTTAGTGCGCTCCAAAACAGTCACAAAATTCGCATTTAGAAGATATAAAAACGTAAATATAAACACGTAAAGCTTGTAGTTTGTCACTTCCACCTTAATAGATCAATGTTCAAATCTTGACCAATCAAATGCTCTTTAGTATCTGACATGCTCCGCCCTCTGCAAGACGCTTCTCATTTGCTTTTCATTTGATGCACTTGAGCTTAACCGCTCTCACTGGCAGAGCGGTGATAAAACAAAACACTTATAAAAGGGAGAGAATCTACATTATGACATTATATTCATGTTTCGGTTGAGATTATGTCAAACATCGAATAACATCACTTCACAGGACCTTTAATAGCTTTAAGAGCTGTTCATGCTAAGCATGATAACTAAAGAAATGCTAAATTTATTTGCGTCCACACTGACGTATGATAAAAATCGGATTTATTTTGAAGTTTGTTTTTCATTTGACATTAACCTCTTGTAACCAGCAGATATCCTCAGTGTGCAAATAGCGCATCTAACCAGTCAATGTTTATTTTAAAATGTATTAATCTAATCAAATTAATTTAGCGATTGTATTTTTAGCAAACTAGTTTGAATTTAGTGAACACGGGTATTTTCAAAACCCTTTTTCTATGCCGTTTCGCTGTTTGTCTAGTAGAAAACGAAGTAACTGGTGACTCAAACTTTCAGAAAACTCTTGGTACAGAGTATGGTTACGTTGACACAAAAAAACCAAGGGTTTTCGCCTCATGACGTCAGCATGTTTTCTCCTTCCTAATTGGTCAACAGGACGGGGTTCACATCCAACGCGGAAGACGTGACTGAGGCAAATTCTGCTCCTTATTCAAGATGGTGGTCTCTTTGGAAGCTAACGGGATTATTTTCAGGAGCTATGTGATATTTTGTGGCTTCAGCCATGGTGGCTTGATTATTACCCATGAATGAGAGTACAGTTCCTTTCCTTATCAGCCTAGAAAATAGATACTTTTCATGTTCTGTCATTTTTAAAGCGAGATGATCATTACATATGATCATTTTTAAAGCGAGATGCTAACGGTCTAATTAAATGCAATGATCTACGCTAAGCTAAAATTGCTCCTGCCAGACCTGGAGATTCGAAAGTTGTAAAACTCAACTGTTTATCTCTAGAGCAATTGCAAAATGAGCCAATTTTTTAAAAGTGTAGTGTTCCTTTAAATCCCCGATTTGACAGCCAGTTTATGAGTTCATATACTGCATTTTTTTCCAATGGCGGATATATTGGTAGCGACGCACACATTGTATGAAACATACACATTTCAGTAGACTCAGAAAAACACAGAACACCCAAACACTGTAGTGCTTTTTAAATTTTCTCCATAAATAGAACTTGTATCAGAGCTGCAGCAATGTTTTGTCAGCTTGTCATCAACTGAAAACACAGTTGATGGTAACGTCAGATGACAAACGAGCACAAGCCCAAAACACATTGAAAATGACAAAGGGAGCGACGAGCTCATGCTTTCCACTGGCTTTTAGATGCTATATGTGAACATTCCCTGAAAGTCCAACTGCAGCTGATTTACCCTCTTGAGCAGCACTATTCCCATAGCCGCCTGTGCAGTGAAGAGCACAGCGTTCATCATCATGATGGCACCCACGGCCTTACTCTTGCTGAGAGCAGCTAAACTCACGATCCATCCACTGAGACACAGGAAAGAGAGAATATTAGAGAGCAACAAACCAGTTGTAAAGATGGAAACACGAGAAACGGGTTAGCAATATTATTGGCCGTACTGTCGGCACACTCACCTGAAACCCCAACCAGGGATACCAATAGTCATGATAACATAAAGCACCAGCTGGGCGAAGAACACAAAGAAAAATGCAAAGAAGTTGAAGGAACTGTCACTCCTGTTGAGAAACAGACAACAGAAATGTGTGAAAATGCTTGAAAACACATTAGACTGGCAGATGGATTATAATCAGAATCAATAATGTGAGAATTCCAGTTGAACTAGCAAAGAATATTTAATAAAAAAATATTTAAATGCACTGCTGTACCTAACTTAAAGTCTTTAAGAAATCTAAATTGACAATTTTTATTTTGCTAGCCCACAATTATTATTTTTCAGGTGAACAATTAAAGGGCCATGAAACCCCGGTCTTTCAGTTCAAGTCTACTCAGAAATCTCTCAATAAATGCTCTGAGATGGGTGTGGAGCTCCACAGGCAGAGGGAGGAGCAGGCGTGGCTGGCAGTGCAGGGGGAAAAGAGTGTAGCGCATAACTCGTCACCTTGGAATTATAAGGTTCTATCTGCGTTCTGAATGATTTTAAGATTTGGAGCTTCAAAGTTTTTGCCTTCCATAGCAAACAGTACGTGTGTAACATTAGTTTTTTAAATAAAAAGTCTTAAAATGTAAACAACTTATAAAAAAACATCCCATAATGTAAATAAGTTGTCAATTAATGAGAATGCCAAAAATTAAATTTGTCAGATAGAACCTTATAATTCTAAGGTGACGAACTATTGTTCGTTGGCTCACAAATCGAGACACAAACCATGAGGAGACCCATGATTTTATAGTTTACAAAATAAAAATGGAAAGATATAAACAGTAAGTAATTTAATGTCCTGCATATGTTATTCGTAATTTAATATACACATAACCACAATTTGTTATATCATTATAAAGATAATCGTGTTTAATAAACACTGTAAATGTGGAGGACTTCTCTCCTCCTCGGTCCCCGGGTCTGAATGCAGACACAGTGGATAGCAGTGCAGCAGGTCTCTTACCCTGTCTATTCCAACCATTAACCCTGCAGGTGATGTGTCTGAATGGTAGCGAACCATAGACTGTAACGAACTCAACTGATAAAAGACAAAGTCCGCCATTCTCCAATTATCGTACAGATCTCCTGACAAAAATGCTTGCTGCAAACCAACAGCTTTGCTGTTTTGGCCCTGACAGCATCACTGGGAAAGACATGCAACAAACCCATGGATCATGAAAACAAACGCATACGACCCCGTTATGTGCGATCTCACCCAGTCATTGTGTCTCACAGCTTGGCAGGTCTGTCTTGCTTTCGGAAAGCACATGCTCTTATGAATAATTACGAAGCAGGCTCTTCTTATAGGATAAGAAAACTCCGTTATGAATAAAAATGAGAAGCCGACATCCCTCAACTTGCAGTTTTGCACTACGTCACTGATTTTAATCCGCCCCAAAAATAATTTTAAACCCGGAAGATGATATTAGCTGACAAAAGCTCAAAATTATCCAGTTTTCCCCATGATTAAAGCTGAAAGGTGCTAACGTTGTCTTAAATGATGTACAACACACAAATCTGTTAAAATCTCAAAAAAGTACTCCAGGATGTCTTGAACCTTTAATGATTGCAAATTAACCAACTAAAAATATTTGTTTTGGTAACCTTCAATCAAAGTCTGACCACTTGCTTCAGCGTTTGGAGTGGTGGTCCTTCTCTGTTGACGTCAGTTTGACAGCTTCAGTCACAATATTTTTAACCATGCCCCTCTAGCCATTAGTTTGCTCTGAGTGAATGATGTGCAAATTTAAAAAAAAGCAAGTCAAACTGCACTAAAAAAAAAATCAGCAAAACTGCGAGACCACAAAAGGTGAACCGCGTTATGACGAGGGACCACTGTATACAGATTTCATATTTTGATAGTGAGAAGAAAAACATCCATCATATATTTACATTCAAGATATTCACCAACAGAGAAAATATCAGGTCCTTTATTGTTTTTAAATGCACTTACTACTTTTATAACAATTATTTTGAGAAAAAATAATAATAATTTGGTTTACTCTCAGCAAGAGACTATGTTGGTACGTACCTGAAGGCTTTGTACACTGGCCTGTACCAACAGACGAAGGAGCAGGGGGTGAAGAGGAGAAACCAGAGGATGGCAAGACCAAAGCCCACTCCATTATTGGGATCCACACAGAAGACAGCCAAACAGGAGATGAGGTTAATGAGTAAAGTGCATGCTGTGACTAGGAGATGAGAAAGACGAGAGAATTGGAGAAAGGTAAAGAGAAAGATAAGAGCAAAGGAAAACTGCAGACTGGCCAGTAAAAGCACACGCTGACGTGGTGGTTGACCAATAAACTTGACAAACTTTATGAAACTGAAGGATGTGTTCAAATATTTGGATTTATTTATCGATTGATTGTTTGACTGCCATATGAACATTAAACTAGTATTAATGATAAACTAACTTTACACAGCATCTTTGTCAAAGAAATAGCAAAAGTAGCTTGTCAATGTATTAAGAATGCTAAATAAATAAAATATTAAGGGATATGAAAAATAATTTAATCAAGATTTAATCAGATAACAAGAGTTTAGCTAGATGAGGACTATATAAATTAACAATGATCCAACATTCATTCATTCATTCATTTTCTTTTCGGCTTAGTCCCTTTATTAATCCGGGCCGCCACAGCGGAATGAACCGCCAACTTATCCGGCATTTGTTTTACGCAGCGGATGCCCTTCCAGCCACAACCCATCTCTGGGAAACACATTCATACATTCTCATTCACACACATACACTATGGACAATTTAGCTTACCCAATTCACCTGTACCGCATATCTTTGGACTGTGGGGGAAACCGGAGCACCCGGAGGAAACCCACGCAACCACAGGGAGAACATGCAAACTCCACACAGAAATGCCAACCGGGACCTGCCCCAACCGGGGATCGAACCAGCGACCTTCTTGCTGTGAGGCGAACGTGCTACTCACGCGCCACCGTGGCGCCCTAATGATCCAACAATGCATTTTAAAATTCAGAGTAGTTATAGTTAACTAAAATGACAATAATACTACTAAAAATCTATATTGTTTAATGAAATAACGATTGTTAACTGAAAAACCTAATTAAACCTTGTTTTAAATAGTCTATGTATATTAAAAATAGCCATACAAATGACAAACAATATAAATAAATTACACCAAAATGGCTGAAACTTGAACTCGATTTCTGATGAAAATGGACAAACTATTAGTACAAAAAAATAAATAAATCAATAGTTCCTCAATGCTAGAACAATACTGATGGATATAAATGTCCTAAAATACAAGAGTTTTAACTTATTATTTGACAGCTATTGCCCCTAATCAAGTGAAGACTTTTTTTTTGTTATCAATTAATGAAATACGTTAACAAAACTTACATTTATTAAGTAATTTTAAACACAGGACAGTAAAATAATTTATTTTACTATCATTTTTACCTTTTTACTAAAATCTTTACTTCAGTAGTCATGTCAAAGCAGTAACTAAATCAGCATTTTTGCAAGAATTAGATGCTTTGTTTCCAGTGAGGACTTGTTCAAACTTGTTCATGCTTTTATCACCAGCAGAGTGGATTACTGTAATGGACTCCCCACTGGCCTTCCCAAAAAGACAGTCCGACATTTGCAGCTCACCCAGAATGCTGCTGCCAGGAATCTGACCAGAACCAGAAAAATCACAGCACATCACACCCGTTTACACTGGCTCCCAGTTACATTAATAATAAATGTTAAAGTATTATTATTGTCTATGAATCACTAAATGTCCAAGGACCTCAATACATTACAGATATGCTCACTGAACAGATCTCTCAGATCTTTAAGATCATATAAACTAGAAATTCCAAGACTTCATTCAAAGCAGGGTGAATCAGCCTTCAGCTACTGTGCCCCCCGCTGGAATTAGCTTCAAGAAATGATCAGACGTGCTCCAACATTAGGCACATTCAAATCAGGACTTAAAACACATCTGTTCTGCTGTGCCTTTACTGAATGAGCACTGTGCTACGTCTGACAGATCGCACTATTATGTCTTTCTTTTCTTTTTTATCCCTTTAAAACCTGTTTTAACACATTTTGTCTGTTTTATTTCTGTTATGTAAAGCCCTTTAAATTACAATTGTGCATGAAATGTGCTATATAAATAAACTTGCCTTGCCTAATTGACATATATATTATTCTATATTAACAAAAATATGCATCAAATGGCCAAATATTGGCTGAATAATCTGTCTGCCCAATATATTGGTCAATCACCACAACAAATACTCAATATCAAAGAACAGAAGATACATTCATATCTAAAGTCTTAGCTAAAATGCTGGAGAAAAGAAAAACCAAAGCAATCCATAGACTGCATATGTCAATCCGTGCTAAACTGAAGCAAACTTACACATCCAGTAGTAGTACATGGTGGTGACGGTGCGCTGGAAGCTTTGGCTAATCTCCAGATTAATGTCTTGATAGAAGCACGGTCCCACGGGGCAGAAGGAGGGCAATGGGGGCCAATTATTCTGACGAGCTGAGAGAGAAGAACACAGAAAGAGATTAATTTCCCCATTCATCAATCACATGCGCGAACATCACTCCATTAATGTCCTGTTCATTACTGCCAAGGTCTAAATCGCACTCTTTTGAAAATACCACTCATCCATCACTGTCATCTTTTTAACTATCCCGTTTCTTCATCCCCTCCTCTCTCATTCAGTTCTCATCCATCTCCGCGCCTTCATCATATCCCTGACTAGCAATTTCAGAAACCCATCCAAATAATGGCTTCGGTTCTGAAAATATGCTTGCTTTAAGCCTATCCGTCTGTCTCGTCATCTATTTAGATATCTACAAGTCTTTTCCTTAAAGTGGATTCTTTAACAGCATCCAAAAATATGAAAAGAAAAATGCTACAACGTGTTAAAACTAGTTATCATCTCAAAATGTTAATAACGTCAATTCTGTCAACGCATTCAAACATACCATCAACTTGCTAATTTGTGTTAGCTTTGTGGTAATTATGGAAACAACATACAACAACTAACGCTAACAACATTGTTTTAAACATTAAAAAAATGTTAGAAACAAGTGTTAAACATTATCTGTGTCAGAACTGATGCTAACAACATTCTAGGCATGCTAAATACATTGTAACAACATAAAAGTAGAAAAGTATTGACTAACGCTAGCAAATTCTTAAACATCCAAGCAACTTGACAATTCAGGCTAAAATACTAATGTATGCTTAAAGCAACATGTCGACAACATGCAAGAGGCATGCTAACTAGTACTATCTATATTTTAAAGTAGTAATTTATGCTAATAATGTGCTAAACATTCAAAAATGTCAGACAGAAGTGTTTAACATATTTTCTGTGTGTCAAAAGTGGCTAATTGATGCTAACAACATTCTGAGCATGCTAAAGACATGGTAACGGCATACAAATTCATATTAGAAAAGTGCTGATTTACCCCTAAACATACAAGCAACTTGACAATTCATGTTAAACTGTGTGTGCTAAAATGCTAATAGCAACATGTCAAAAACATGCAACTTATACTGACAACAATATGTTAAACATGGTAATTTATGCTAACAATGTGCTGATGTTAACACCATGCATGTAATAAGAATGTCAACATATTGCTAATTTATGCTAGCAACATTTTAAAAGCACACCAAGGCTAATTCACAGTAACAACTTGTTAAACTAAAGATGTTAAATATGCTAATCCACGTTAACACAGTTATATGTAAAAAACATAGCTAGCAACATGGTAAGAAAACATGAAAAATGTTAAAATAAGCTGACATGTAATAACAAGCTAATAGTGCTTAAATAGTGGTGATGTTCATGCTCATATTTATAATTACATTAAAAATGTCAGACACAAGTGTTTAACGTGTGCCAAAACTGGCTAATTGATGCTAACAACAGTCTAGGTATGCTGAAGACATGGTAACGGTATACAAATTCATATTAGAAAAGTGTTGATTCATGCTAGCTTATCTCTAAATATACAAGCAACCTGACAATTCATGTTAAACTGTGTGTGCTAAAATGTTAATAGCAACATGTCAAAAACATGCACCTTATACTAACAACAATAGGTTAAACATGGTAATTTATGCTAACAATGTGCTAATGTTAACACCATGCACGTAATAAGAATGTCAACATATTGTTAATTTATGCTAGCAACATTTTAAAAGCACACCAAGGCTAATTCACAGTAACAACTTGTTAATCTAAAGATGCTAAATATGCTAATCCACGTCAACACAGTTATATGTAAAAAAAAACATAGCTAGCAACATGGTAAGAAAACATGAAAAAAGTTAAAACAAGCTAATTTATGCTGACATGTAATAACACGCTAATAGTGCTTAAATAGTGGTGATGTTCATGCTCATATATAAAATTACATTAAAAATGTCAGACACAAGTGTTTAAAGTGTGCCAAATTCATACTAGAACAGTGTTGACTCATGCTATCATATCCCTAAACATGCAAGCAACATGACAATTCATGTTAAACAGTGTGTGCTAAAATGCTAATGTACGCTATTAGCAACATCCCAAAAACATGCAAGAGATATGTTAACTTATACTGACGACAATATTTTAAACATGGTAATTAATGCAAACAATGTGCTAATAATAACAACATGCATGTACTAAGAATGTCAACCTAATGGTAATTTATGCTAGCAACATTTTAAAAGCGTATCAGGGCTAATTCACAGTAACAACATGTTAAACAAAAGATGATAAACATGCTCATCTGTGTTAACACCATTATATGTAAATACACGTAGCTAGCATCATGATAAAAACATCAAACAAAGTTTAAACAAGATAATTTATGCTGACGTGCAATAACAAGTTAATAATGCTAACATAGTGCTGTAGATGTTTGTGCACATACATACTACCAATGTGTGGTAAACATGCTAGCTAGTGTTTACACAAGCTAACAGGTAAAATATCCTTAAACAATTTAATAGTATGGTAATTTAGATTAGCAGCATGCTAAAAACCATTAGCCATGCTAGTAATCTGATAGCATTTCACATTCGTCCTGTGGTAAAACATCCCATCATCACGCTAGCTGTGCTTTTATACACATAAAAATGTTAGCCAACATGCCTAAACATATTAGAAACTTTCTACATCATAAGTTTACATTCATAGCTTATAAAGCTGATGAGTTTAAACGAGTTAGCATTGTATATTCCGCTAATCTAGATAACATTGAAGCCTGTCAATGTATTAACACTGATTATTTGTATCATTTACTGTGTTGATTGTGGCTTCTTGTTCAAATGTAGATTTAAATATGATCAAATTTGCAAATGGAGCTGAGAGAACATCACTTTTTCAGCGGCTTTTATTCAAAAGTCTTCCATAATGCATATAGAGAAACTCATTTTGTGAAACCTGTCAGCTCAATTTTGGGAAGTTTTGTTTTAGGATGCCAAGTCATCCCAATGTGAGTTTTAAGACTTTTGATTTATTTTTAGCATTTAGATGGTTATTAAAAGCAAAACCACCACATGTATATACACAACTGTAGCAGCAACATTCAAGATATATGCCAAAGGCAGGCTGCTGGTTTCATTTACATCTAATTACATTTATTATCTTAATACAATCAAGCTATTTCCTCTGATTCCCTCACTCACAGGCTCCGGATCCAAGTGCATGAGCATTCAGCTCTCTTTCTCGTCTCTCCAGCTCCTGTGCTTTTCTTTCCAGCTCCTCCTGCTTCTTCAACAGATCTGCTGTGGTGGCATTTACTGCAGACTGAAACAGAGAACGGCCAGTTAATAAGTCATGAAATGCCCAGCACTTTTCTGTTGCTATCACATTAATAAGCAAGCATAAAATGTACACTAATAATATTAGATTGATGTAGATGTAGATGATCAACTGCTTGTGTTTTATATAGTAAAAACAAATTACTTTTTTAAAGCAGTTAAACTTTAAGTTTTTTAAATGGTAGAGTATTATACATATATACAATATTATATATAATATTATTAGTTATTATACACGGTATTATACTATGGGTGACACAGTGGCTCAGTGGTTAGCACTGTCACCTCACAGTAAGAAGGTCGCGGGTTCGAGCCTTAGCTGGGTCAGTCTGCATTTCAGTGTGGAGTTTGCATGTTCTCCCCGTGTTCGCGTGAGTTTCCTCCGGGTGCTCCGGTTTCCCCCACAAGTCCAAAGACATGCACTATAGGTGAAACGGGTAGGCTAAACTTGCCGTAGTGTATGTTTGTGAATGAGTGTGTATGGGTGTTTCCTTGTACTGGGTATGCTGGATAAGTTGGTGGTTCCTTCCGCGGTGGCGATGCCGACTAAGCCGAAAGAAAATGAATGAATGAATATTATCCCATTCATCATACTGTATTCCATGTATAATACAATTTCATTAAAATGTATTATACACTGTATTATGCAATATTATATACAATATACTGTATATAAATACATACACACACACAGAGAATTTTAGAATTAACCAGATTTTTTGAAAATATTTTTTTCAAAAGCATAATATTGTGAAATATGAGAACAATTTGGTAAAATAACTCTTTTTTTTTTTGTATTAGAATATATTTTTATGTTGGAATTTATTCCTATGATGACAAAGCTAAATTTCAGAATCAGTACTCCAGTTTTCATCCTTCAGAAACCTTTAAAATACGTGATTTTAGCAATTTCTTTTCTGGCGTCATGAGAAATCGAGTTCCCCTGACAACTGAGTCCACTTAGGACCCCAAATGGATCGGCTGCGTTGAATGCCTGATCAAAAGTGCATTTTATAGTCTATTCTCATTCTTAAGGTTTTAACAAGACTTATCATTTTTACTAACAATATTAACGGTAACAAAAAGTTAAAGACACGCATAGTTAAAATTATTAAAACCTTTGTAAACATGTAATGATGTTTTTTTGTATTTATATGTAACATTATATGTGTACATAAAAAGTGGTAGCACATTGTAAGCTATGAAAAATAGTAAAATAAAAGCATGAAAGAGAAATTCTCCATGTTTTATAATGCTGTTTTAAATTACATACATTTAAATGAGATATCACAGCATTTATATATTTATTTAGATATACATATATACATATACAGCATGTATATATATTTTCATCAGGAGCTACAAACTATACCTATTACAACTCCAGTGAATCATTAGGATCACACAGGGTCCTAGGTGGACTCGATTGTCAGGGGGGACCCAATCTGTCACCACACCTGCATCGGATAATATTGCTGGATTGCTATGATAACAAAGCTAAATTTCAGCATAAGTACTTTGTACTCCAGTTTTCTTCCTTCAGAAACCTTTAAAATACGCAATTTTAGCATTTTCTTTTCCGGCATCGGATAATATTGTTGGATTGCTTAATATTTATGGTGTTATAAAACCATGATGTATTTGTCAGGATTCTTTGATGTATACAAAGTGCAGCTTTATTATATTATATGCAGCTTTACAATTTATTCTTTGTAAAACTAGGAATCTTTTATTGCCACATTTTATCAATTGAATGCACCTTTGATGAAAAAAGTATTAATCTCTCTCTTTTAAAAAAAAGCCTCTAGCCTTTTGACTGGTTAAAAGTACTTTTTAAAATGATTACGAGTTAGCTTTTTCCCTAAAACAATATAATAATCATACATCAGCAGTCTTAAAACAAAACAAGTCAATCCAACAATATTATCCGATGCTGGAAAAGAAAATGCTAAAATCGTTCAAATACAGAGGTAAATAATTTTCCGATATATTTTAAGATACAATTATGCAAGCATTAAACATAGGAAGCATTTGACTGCTGAATCAGATAATATACATTAAAACCACTGAATAATTGCTTTAAAGTAATGATTAGCCTAAATCTTACGGAACGACAATAAAACACTGCTTTATAAGCTAAATTAAAAGCATAAAATGAGATGACGAGGGCAATTGTGCAAGGAAAAACCTTCAGTAATGAACTACCAAAGCTAACAATCTGGTATTGCTAATTTAGTAAAAATTCGACTCTATGAAAATAATGCTGAGGTCACACATGTGAAATTCTAGCGTACATCGCTGCGAAAAGGGGCAGGATTAAACAAGATGATTAGACAAAGCGAGAGATTGGTCCATTTTCTTAATGTCTGTACAGAGAGGTCATGTTTTGATCTTCGATTGGTCTCACGTAGTCATGTGATGTGATTTTGCAGGTCAGTGTTCATCAAGCTTGAACTTTCAAATGCAAAGAAATGCGAAACTTGTCGCACATGTTTCCGGTCTCCTGCAATTGCATGCGTATGAATGGAAGTCTATGGGGCGAAAAGTGCAGCGTGACTATGGCTTAATAAGTAGTATCAAACTAAACAGCACCTGTGACCCGTAGGATCCATAGTTCTTTGGTTCGGTTGGTGTGGTCCTGCTGGGAGGCGTTTGGGCAGGGGGCGCAGCAGGAGATGTGGCTTCATAAGGAGGTGGAGGCTTCATCACCCAAAACAACAAGCAAAAACTATTAATATCAACTTAATACAAATGTAAGTAATAAATACAAGAAAGTGATAAACACAAAAGTAAGTATTTACTGAAGTAATAATTACACAGTGGCAAATGGATCTGACAGAATCATATTATCCTGTACAGTTAACTAAATATAAAATGAAATTGAACGTTTTTGTGATCTATTGTACTCCCATCATGTGACGTATTACTAATTAAAGGGATGGTTCATTCAAAAATGAAAATTCTGTCCGCTTGTTCCAAACCTGTTTGAGTTTTTTGTTCTGTTGAACACAAAAGGATATAATTTGAATTATGTTATTAAGCAGAAGCTACTGAGTTCCATAGTATTATTTTGCTCCTAATATGGAAGTCAATGACTGCAGGTTTCTTCAAAATATCTTGCTTCGTGGTCAACAGAGGAAAGAAATGAATTTAGACCACTTAAAGGTCCCAAAAAATTAAAATAAATATTTTTAGATACGTTCTAAATAAGCTTTAAGGATTTCTACAAGCTAGTGTGTTACAAATTCAGTGACAAACTTCATATTAGGAAAAGATATAAAAATGATATAAACTATAGAAACTTTCGTCTAAATGGATTGTTGACATTACCTCGTCAAATCTTTTGACCAATCAAATGCTTTTTATAGTATCTGGCATGTCCCGCCCCCTTTAAGATGCTTCTCATTTCCTTTTTAATTGATGTGCTTGAGCTAAACCGCTCTGTAATAAAAGCTAATCGCTATTGGCTGTTTTCTTAAGGGGAGGAGCTACAGTACTTTATGCCGCACTCTCTTCAAGTCTAAGTTGAGATTGCGTCATATTTTTTATTTAAAAATGCACATTTCAAAGCACTTCAATGGACCTTTAAATTTAAATTAAATAATGTAAATTAAAGTATATAACAGTTTTTTTAATTGAACTATCCCTTTAAATGCTTCAATATCCAAAATATTAACGTTCCACACAATTCATTCATGTTGTCCCAACACAAATCGATTAAGTTAACTTAACTGTTTTTACAAATTTAAGTGGATTGAACATAAAACAGTTTAGTTGTCTCAAAAAAAATTTAAGAATTGTGTTGTTTCAGCACATTTTATTTAGTAGTTTGAACAAGCAGCAAAAATAACCTTTTGACTGTATGCTGCTATTTAAACACAGTCACTTATGGACACTTATGTTGGTTAAAATGAGAGCATTTACCGCTGTTTGGTTGTTGTCGAATGGGTTATAGAGGTCCAGCGTGGCATAGCCAGTGTTGCTGCTGTGCTGAGTCACTGATGGATCCTGCAAATATACAGAAAACACAGCTTTCAGCTCATTTGCAGAACATGGAGGATAATGATTAAATATCTGGGCTGACGACACACAAAGAAATAATATTTGTTAAGCCGAGCTCATGGTGGCCAAGGATCTGAGACTGGAAGCTCACAATCTTCCACTGATAATTTTGTAAACCTTTTGTATATCTTTTCTAAGCTACTGTAAGTATCCACCGCTGGATTGAATAGAATGCTTAGAATAGTTTAATTTATAAATAATAGATTAGTTATTAAAAATAATAATAAATAAAATTGTTCAAGAATATAAGAATAAGAAAATAGCTTAATTTGTTATTTCTCAAAAACAGTTCAGACTTATTACTCTGAAAATTCTTCAAACAAAGCAAATTTATAATATTTGCATTAACGTTTACTTTTAGACTTAAAAAATCTCGTGTTAACTGACAAATATATACATTTAATTAACAAAATTCAGCCTTTAAAGTGCTTATTATGAAGAAAGGACTAAGGTTTAGGCAAGGATATAATTTCAAAGGCACTTAAAGGTACTTCAAACATACACAGGTACAAAATAACCAACCAAAAACACTCAATATTTGAGAAATTAATTATATGCCTCTCTTAAAAGTTTAACAGGTTGTATTACTTTAAGGGACAGTTCACCCAAAAATAATATTTTTCTTGTTCTCCACTCGTTCTGAACCTGTTTAAGTGTCTTTTTTACCTTAGAACTTAAGAAAGAAACTAAATCTTCTGTTGAGCACAAAAGAAGATATTTTGAAGAATGCTGGGGGAAAAACAGTCAATCATTTCCATAGCGTTGTTCCTATCCTATGGATGTCAATGGCTGTTTTTTTTCCCCAACGTTCTTCAAAATATCTTGTTTTGTGTTCAATAGAAGACAAAACTTCATAAAGGTTCACAACCACTTGAGTGAACTATCCCTTTAAATAATTGTTTAAACTTTCTGTGGAAAAACATGGTGTATTATTTGGCCCTTCAAACATGTACAAAGTTTTGATTCCTTACTTAAATCAAGCTAAATGCATTGAGGGTTTAAATACAAATATAATTTGCAATCACACATACAAAAAAATACATGTTTTTAAATTTATACTGACCTTTACATAAATAATGTATAATAATAAATAATAGGGTTTGTTTTTTTGTTTTGTTTTTTTTTTCCTTCGGCTTAGTCCCTTTATTCATCTGAGGTCACGGCAGAGGAATGAACCACCAACTTATTCAGCATATGTTTAACACAACAGATGCCCCTTTAGCTGCAACCTAGTAATGGCAAACAGCCATACACACTCATTTACATTCAAAATAGTAATACTGATATTAATATTATTTAGTTTTATGATACATTTTTTATTAACATTTCACCAAATAAAACGTGGAATAACGTGTGGAATAACATGTTATTTTGCCATAATTTAATTCCTAAACGTTTTGTATTATTGTATATGTTTTTCTTTACTAATCTCAACTAATACAGACTTGGTCTATTTTCACATGGCGTTCAATATAATATTTTAAACTGAAACTTTTCATTTCATTGGTTGACTGATCTAATTCAGCTACACTTCAAGCAACAAGTCATCAGAAACCGGTTAGTCAAATTCAGATCAGAATATAAGAGAGATCAACCATCTAAGAACATTCTCTTATCCCAGTATGACTGGCCTGACTTCTAATAAGCGTCAAGTCTTATGACAGCATCACAAGAGCTACAGCACCTCAGAAATAAGGCCACAAATGAAACGCATACAGTTTTGTAATATACACATACAAGATCTAAAACAGAGTATATTAACATTACCTGAAATGGATTATGATCATCAGACGAATCAGGAAATGTTGTGTATTTTGACATCTTGGTGCTGGTTTAGATCAACCCAAGATGTAACAAACAGGTTCAACTCAACGATAATGACCAGATACAAAGCGGAACAGTGTTGTTTAGCGGACAATTACCGGAAAACCTCAATCCAGTTCGGTAAGTACCTAGTTATTATAACACAATTCAAGCTAAACAAATCACGCCGCAACCGGTTAACACTAACTAGCTAACCGACCAACATTACAGCGAGACGTCAGGTGTCCGTTTCAAATCAGTAGCACATCTTGTCCCTGTTTAACAGTGGTTTCCGGTCTTCTTCTCTGGTATTATCAACTGTTTATGTATTTTCCTTTGTTAAGTTTGACAAGCGACGCGGTTTTGTTTCGATTTTACTCTGACAGCGCTTGTGTAGCGCTGCTGTACAGGAAATGTGTTCATATCACATGATAGTCGTGTTGCCATGTTGCGTGAAAGGATCAAGCAAATTAATATAACAACAAACGATTATTTATTCGTCCTGGAACAGTTAATTTGAGTATTTGAGTAAGAGTTAATTTGTTTTTAAGCAATGAAATATGTAAAATATTTACTAGAAACAGTAGAAATAAACCAGCCATTGAATGCAACTGCCGTATTTAAAAGTGACTCTATGAAAAGCATTCCCAACAATGCTTATAATGAATGGGCTGACATGGCAACCCGGCAGAATAGCACTAGGGAAGTGCTGGTGTCACATGACGGGGAAGAGCCAGTGAGAAAGCGCTATCATATTGCTGAAGGGGAAGAATTGTGGGGGGAAAATGTTTTTGAAAACAAAATCTGTCTGTCTGTCTGTCATCTATCTGTCTGTCTGTGTGTGTGTCCCTGTGTGTGTCTGTCTGACTGTCTGTCATTGTGCCTATCTATCTATCTATCTATCTATCTATCTATCTATCTATCTATCTATCTATCTATCTATCTATCTATCTATCTATC
>CAIGQQ010011562.1:570011-594161 GCA_903798035.1 Danio albolineatus | reverse complement strand
ACCCATTGCTTGTAGTTGCTAACATGGTCTTGGTGATTATAGGACATTACTAGATGGTCATAAAGGATGTAGGGGTGGCTGGTATGTCTTTGCTAAATAGTTTTGTGTGTTCTTAAATACTGTTGGAGGATTTTAACGTTGTCTAGTTAGTTACGAAGGAGGTCTAGATGTTTTGAGGGTGTTCTTGATTTCTTACCCATTGCTTGTATTGCTAACATGGTCTTGGTGATTACAGGACATTACTAGATGGTCATTAAAGTTATAGAGGTGGTTGCTATGTCTTTTCTAGAGGAGGATTTGAATGTTTTCTGGTTAGTTACTCAAGGGTTCTAGGTGGTTTTAGGGTGTTCTCGGTGATGTTTGTGGGGCTTCTGCTATGTGGTAAATGATTCTTGCTTTTGCAAATACCTCAAAAATGTTGTCATGGTCTGCAATATCATTAAGCACAGTTCATGAACTTTCTCAACCTCCTCCAAAATGCATGTAAACTGAATGTCAACCGCTGTACACTGCAGCACATGCACACTTTAAGAGCTCACAGGTTGTGAGCAAAAAACTCTTTAACAGGACCACTGAGAATTGTTGAAAACACGTATTCAACACAGCGGACTGAAATTATGTGCACTCCTGAATAAGTCCACTGTGAGCTCTGTTGTCTGGAAACCTGGAAAATTCATCATTGGCAGCAGACTGAAAAAACACACCACTGCTGAAGAAATTCTGTCAGAGGCTAAAAGAAAGACAGAGGGAGAAGAAGAAAGCGTTTTAACTTTGCATTTTAATCAGCAGCTTTTTGCATCATTTATTCGTTCAAATTTCAGATGCGCGTGTCCTAGATTTCCTTTTTAAAAAGTACGTTTGGATCGAGGATCTGGCTGTAGAAAGGCAAAAAGAAAGAGAATGAGGAATGACAGACATTCCCTCTGACCTCATGCAATAACTAGCAGCAGATGGGAGAAAGTGCAGTGGGAATATAACTGTAAAAATGTGAAATTATTTTCTTTTCTAACATTTGCTCAGTCTTTCCATTCTCTTTCCCCTGATCACCCTTGCCAGGGAATCGTTCAATTGATGTGCTGTCATGAAATACAAATTTATAGTGTTGTTTAAACCTGAAACCAGAAAGTGAGAACAGGGCATTCTGAAGTGAAGGAATGAGGCATAACATTAAGTGGAAAAAAGCAGCCAAGGTCAACGTCAAAGAGATTTATACATCCAGGAGAGATGATAACAATAAGGCAATCATGAAGGTTTTACATGTATAAAGTTTATTGCCAAAAACATTTCTGATTGATAAGGTATATACACGAAATTGCAACATGCACAAACAAGAACAATAAATACACTTTTCAGATAATGCGTCAAAATACAACACTTGCTACCATCTTAATACAAGTAGGACTGATGTAACACTATAATAACAGTACATAAATAATGATGTACTAATATTTAAATTAGCCATTACTTCATTATGAACTAATAATTAGTTAAGGCATGCACTAATCATGAACAAACTTTACCTACAACATAAGTCACAGGAGTGTATAACTTCTGCCTTAAAGTGCAGTATGTAAGTTTGACACTCAGTGGTTGAACTAGGTATTGCATTCCTGAAATGCAAGCACAGGTTGCCAGATTGAGGACTGACAGAAGCGAGTCTGACTATCAAGCCTAAAGGCTGATTTAAATCTCGTTACTAAAAGTAACGGCATGCGATAGAAATAATATTTTCCATACTAAAATAAGTTTTTGTCCTAACCAACTTCTGAAATGTATATTTCGGAAACGGCTTCTATTTCTTGCAGCTCAACAAACAACTGACATGCACCTCAGTTACACCTCATGTGCATTATTCGATGTTAAATGTGAAACAATGTGAGTTTAAATGCCATTTTACGTGACATTTATTGCCCTAAACTGAAAGCAGCAGCAGATAGTTCACCTCAGATCTTGAAAATTTTTAAAAAACTGTTTGAAATTAAACTTTATTACTGTGACTCTGTGCAAGCTAACACATTTAATAGTACATTTAATAGTAAAAGTACATTATTGGACATTTAGTAATTTTAAAGAGGTTTAATATGTATTAATTAGATTATAAACCTTACCCTTTCATTGGAGTGCAGTGAGTGCACTATTGTGTGCTTCTGAATGGCTGTATTTAAATTTCTGTCATGGTTTATCTGGGGCAAACGGCTAAACTGCTTATCACTGCGTATCGCCTCATGTAGCCTGTTGTTAGGACACAGGGTTGCAATGTAACCTGCTCACCTAATGTTTATGTTCGTAATATTTATATTATTTGCTAATTAATATACTCATGTGGAACTCTGCATCTAATTTCAGAGGCTGTTACTGTCCACCGGAGGTCCATTTCGGTCACGGACACTTGCTTTGAGAGCCTTTATGAATGAATGAATGAATGAATGAAATACACCGATTTCCAACAAGGGAACCTGGGGTGCTGAAATATAATTGGCTAAACTGGCAGTGGGCGGGTTTAAAGAACCAAAACAAAGACAGCCATTCTGGCACGTAACTCACATTTTCAAAGCAGAATATCTGACTTCAGCATTGTTTTCAGATAAACAAGAACGTTCACTTAGCATGTTTCTTAAATATCTGCAAACACTTCATGGTATTTTTATGCTTTAGAAGAGTTAGAAACTTACATACAACACTTTTAAATACTTGTTAGTTCATCATAGTTAATGAATGAATTAATTAACACTAAATCTGACTAACATGAACTCATGACCTGATAATATATCTTTATGTCATGACTTTACTTGGAGAGGCATATTATCATTAACTCATTAAAAGGAACTCATGTACGTCCATCAAGTGTGTGTTTACATTGAAAAACAATAGAAAAGTGTTCTGCCTACACCAAAATAAACAGTTTAAACAAAGGAATTCATGTTAAGAATGAGGTAATATATACATTAGCAGGTCATGAGTTCATGTAAGTTGCATTTAGCTAGAATTAAGGGGTTAAATAATACATTTACAAAAACGAACTAACAAGTGACTCATGTTGTATTTAAAGTTAGCGCATGCCTTAACTCATCATTAGCTCATAATGAATTAATGTTTGATTTATATATTAGTACATCATTATTCATGTACTGCTATTGTAAAGTGTTACCCCTACTTCTGTTCCCTCAATCTTTCTCTGACACACAAACCTAGCATTTCAAACATAAAAAGTGAAAGGACATGCTAATTGTGCAGTAATAAACTAGCATTTTTTTCTTCTTCCTCCACAAAATGTAGACAGTTGAGTTGAGATGGAACGGATTGAACTCAGATCCTTCACTCTCGTTCATACACACGAGTGCAGACAACATCTCCGGCTTTCATGGTCTGGAAAATAAACATCCCCATCCGACTGCTTAGACAATTTACAATTCACATCCGACGGGCTTTCAGCGTAGCAACACATGTTAAATATTCACATATCAGATCACATCTTGTTCTCTGAATTGAAAGAACGCTCTCTTTCATTTTCAGCCATGCAAAACGGATTTAACTAAATGAAAGTTGCAAAGTATCAATTAGGAACTGCGAAGACAGGCGGTGAGGGACTTGTTAACTGTAGTTAGCCTAAATGTGAGCTGTGTGACTGTAATAATGTTAACATCCACTCATCGTCAATAACGAACAGGAATGAACAACATCACTGTATTTATTTCGATGTAAACCTTAGTGTTGTTTTGTTTTTTAAATAAGTGATGCACTTACGAGAATCATCTGGCCATCATTGGTCAATTCTCGTGTCCATGACGTCTCAGGCCCCTCCCCCTTCTGTAGCGTCTGCTCGCAGGAGATTTTACTCTCCGACTCCCATTTCGGAAAACTCTGAGGGGAAATTAAATCAGTTTGAATATGGATATTATTAGTGTTTGTGTCTATAAAAAAATAAAGTTTGAGAAGTGAATGGTTAGTGTTAAAAAATATTAACAATGCTATATTTTTATGATTTTTTTTTTATAAAGGGAAACTTTCTATAGACCGTTTCAATGTGGTGATGTCACTGGTCCATGAATATTGCCTGCTTGTTGTCATTATTAACTATTTCCTAATTGTAACAAGAGACAATTTAATCATATCTTAACATTAAAACAGCTATCATAGCATTATTTATCAAAATGTGGATCTTTTTGGATTCTTGGAAGCTATAGAAATTAAAAATACCATACAGAAAATTCGTTAAGACCATTGTTATTGTTTACATCCCTCAAAATGGTCTATAGTGCGCAAATAAAACAATGTCTGGCCATAAAAGTCTCTGTTTGTATTTAATATATAGTTAATGTCAGCATGAACCAGAAGTTGCTTAGACTTATTTCAGTATGTTAATGTACTTCCAACTGAAATGGAATACTAAGTAGGGGGTGTGGCTTTCTTTTGAGCATCATTCCCTAAAATGCAAACTAACCCTAAATTGCTACCTAACGGTAATGCCTCATTCACACTAGCAGCGACTTTGTAGCTGCCTGTCGCTCAGGGTATATAAAACACGAATACAACAACGCTATCTCACGGCAATTCGTAACTTTTGATTTAGTGGCTAATTCGTATGAATTCGTACAATCTAATTCATACAATTTAGTACGATTTGCTCATCAACCAATGATGGTTGGGTTTAGGGGTGGGGTTGGGTTGGGTGCCACGCCTCCTTTTTAAAATTGTACATTTTCAAACGCCTGAACTCGAATTCGTACAAATTAGCCACTAAAATGGCAAAGCGTAAAATGCTTACGTTTTCTCGTGAGATCAGGCTGAATACATCCAGCCTTTGAGCGAGCTGAGAGAGGATCACGTGAGCTGTACTGGTGCTTCTATTGGCTGTCGCTCAAGAAAGTTGCTGTTCATTTGCATGAAGTTAAAGGAGTCGACTTTGTCGCGCCACTCGACACCTGGTTGCCAACGGTCACTGTCACTCGAGTAGACGGAGCTCACTGGAAGTCGCTCGCTGTCCGTTGGTTGTTGCTAGATCGGATACGGTTGCAGCCGGAAGTTAACGAGAATTCTTTTATATTATTTATTAAATTTCTCATTTATTGTATTTTTATTAACATCTACCCCCACCCCAACACTAAACCAAATGGTCACAGTAACATAATAACAGTAGTTGTACCGAGCATTATTTAGATTAATAGATTATTATTATCTATTAAATTACTCAATAAATTGTCATTTTTAACACCTAGCCCCCACCCCAATCCTAAACCCAACCGTCACAGTACTGTAAAATATTAATTATTGTTATACAGTATCATAAAAAAGGCAGCTATATTGATGTACAAATTGCAATTACGGCCGGCTGCATATCCGATCTAGACCTTGCATCTCCGTTGAAATGAGGGATGTCCCATTTTGAGGGATGTAAACAATAACAATACGTATCCTAACGTATTTCCTGTATGGCATTTTTAATTTCTATAGCTTCCAAGAATCCAAAAAGATCCATATATTGATAAATAATGTTATGGTAGCTGTTTTAACGTTAAGATATGATTAAATTGTCTCAGTCGCTTGTCGCTTTGCTGCTGCGAGTCGCTTGTAGTATGAATGAGGCTAAAGAGAGGGTATTAATATGCAGAAACCCTCAGGTTGACGTCAACAGAAGGACTGCCACTCCAATCGCAGAAGATAATGTGGAAGATTACCAAAAAAAATTTTTTTAATTCAGTGGATTAGCATGCACTTATTAATTATTTATCTTAAGAATAACAACAATGTGAGCTAGCAAAATAAGCATTGTACATTTTGACTCCAAGGGAACTTTATAGGAGCATGGACCTTTATTGCAGTGATTAATAGTGTTGGGGTAGCGCATTACAAGTAACAAAAGACATGTAATGAGATTACTTTTCATGTAACTTGTGAAATAACGAGTTACTTTTCAAAAACGTTGAGCCAATTACGTTGTTTTACATATTTTTAATGACGTTTTCCTATCCCCTTTGTTGATATTTCAGAAAACGCAGATGTGTTGTATACGATGTAGAAACATGCTACTTAACTGTATTTGTAGCTTAAATGTCAATATGTTTTAACATAAACAGCTTCAGTATACCTCAAACTAAATAAAAGCTGTTTAGAAGAGGTTTATTTCCTTCCGGCTGGGGTTTATTCACTTCACATTTAAATTTTGGTGTAGGGTCTTACATTTCGTTTATTGAGTTCACTTATAACATGTCTTTGGATTGTAGGGGAAACCGGAGCACCCGGAGGAAACCCACGTGAACACAGAAATGCCAACTGGCCCACCCGGGACTCAAACCAGCGACCTTCCTGCTGTGAGGTGACATTGATAATCACTGAGCTGCCATATATATATATGAAGAAAAAGTAACTCAAAAGTACTATAACGCATTAATTTCCTTAAACATTAACTAAGCAACATATTTAGTTAATGTTTGTAAAGAAGTAACAAAAGACTGCAATGCTTTTCCCCAACATTGGTGATTATTATGCTTCGGATATGTTTATTTTTACCCAAACTAATGTGGTGTGTGTGTTTTGTCAATTCTTATCCAACAATGTTTGAAGACGTATCATCATCTTATTCCAGAACAGCAATCAGAAAATTCATCTGAAACATGCCTTTATTTTTGTACATTAAGCTTAACCTCTGCATTTAAACACAAAAAATAGCTCTTAATAGAAATTAACTTTGTGACATGGCATTAAGGTTGTCAAAACATTGCCTTTATGAATTCAAACCGTAATCAAAGCTAAAGGTGGTCTGACACAATATTTGAGTACTTTTTTTGGCTAGACAGTGTACAATATTCCTGCCATATGCTTATGTGCACTGTCAGATATTTCATTATATTTTTGCTGTAACTTACTGTTGCCAGTACAGTAACTTACCTCTAAATGTGTTTTACAGTAGTAGGGTCCTACTGCAATTTCATTTTACAGTAAAATAGTCTTACCACAACTTCTCTACTTTTTTAGGTAACATGTCCTTTACCACACTTTAGTTTTACAGTATGACCATTTTTACAGTACTTTTACTGTAATTTATTGACATTTTACGCTATCAGTACAAAACCTTTTTTTTAGTATGTACTATTGAATTTTAGAAATTACAAACACATTTTTTTATCAACTGTCTCATAATTTTCTTTAACTACAATAGCAGTACTTGATAACTTTGATTACAGTAGAATACTGCAATTTCCTAATATGCAGTAAGTTACTGTAAAAGTTTTAAAATGACCCACAAAGCAGTGCATATTACAGTAGTCAACTGTAAAGAATAAATGTGGTATATTCAATTTAATTTCAATTCCATTTTAATATTTTAATAGCCGTTTTTGCAGTAAATAACTGTACAATTGCAGCAAAGTCTAACATTGTAAAGCAATTTACAGAGACAAATGATAATATTCCAATTTATTATGTAATTATCATAGAAATATAGAATATATAGTTCTGAATGCAGGATTAATAGAATTTGTAGCATACTGTGCATGGACGTCCATCCACCGTGGTCTCGTTGAAGGACTCGCCCACCGTGAAGGACACATGAGTGGTCCGAACGCTGGTGGAGGTCTGAACAGACAGGCTCTCCCCCTGCTGTGAGATCTCAACTGCTGGTTTGGAAGCTGCTGCAACTGCAATCTTCCTCAGAAAGACGTTTACGCCTGCGGAACACACACATACACATGTGCTAAGAAATTAAAGCTCGTTCATCATGATCATAAATCAAAGCAACTTTTTTGCTCGGTCAATTTCCTGTTCTTAATGAGCGTGTCCAGCCTGTACTGGAATGCTTTACAATTTAAACAGCAGTCACACATTTATGCAGTCACAAAACACCCAGGGAAATGTAAGCCTTTAAACTGTTAAGGCAAGACAGTGAACTCACTGTCCCGTTTGTTTCAATTAGGGGCACCAGCAAACTTGATCTAAGTGAACTTGCCCTGGAGTGAATAATTGGGGTCGAGGGACGGTGTGTCTGCAGAGCCAAACGGCTGGCCGAGGGGCCCCGTATTAGGGTCTGTGAGTCTAATCACAATCCCATGAGGAAATGAAGCAGAACTTTTTTTTCCATGCAGCTTCCCATTGATGTTTCTTTTTAAATTATAAATAAATAAAGATCCTGACATCTTATTCAATCCGTCAGAATTTTTTGGTTTAGTTTTCTTGTCAGATGATAAAATAATTTTAATTTCATAGTTTTAAATGGTAAATCAAAATTACTTTTTAAAATAAATATATGGCTATTCAACTGTTTACTGTCCCAGATTTTAAATAAGATTTTTTAACAATCTAAAGCAGACAATTTCTTTCTAAGTTTAAAACTCACAACATAAAGTGAAAAAATAATTTGTTGAATTTACTAAAAACTTATTCGGTAAGTGGATGCAAACAAATTAAGTTGAACATTACTAAATTTTTAAATTTAGCTTGTTTGCGTCAATTCCGCTTTCATAAACTGTTTGCAACCTTAAAAATGTATTAAATCCAATGAATAATTTATTTTCCAGTGTAAAAAAAATGACTTTTTCACTTTCAATTCCTCATCTAATAATGTATGTTTGCATATCATAAATATAAGTAGCAGAATAATTGATAAATAAATAGGTTTGAATAGTAGATTGTTTAAGTCTTACCGAGTGCTTTCAAAAGATCTTCGAAGTTTTCGGAGCTTTTCATTTTCCAGGATCCAGAAAAGTCAGCGAAAGTTTTCTCCGTGTTAGATTCCATGTTTCTTCTTGTCTTTTCTTTCACTCTGCTGCTCTCTTTCTCTCTCTATCTCACTCTGTTTCTCCTCTCTCATCCGCCGGCGTGCAGCGGTCTTTCTCTCTCTCAGATCAGTCTGTCTGTGCGCTGTTGAGTTCTCCACCAATCAGGAGCGTTTGCGCCTGTGCGCGGTTTCATTGGGCGGCCGCTGCTGCTTCCAGTAAAGATCCATCGAGACCTCAGTTTGCCCCGCCATTTGCCTTGACGAATCGGGTCGTTCTGCTAATTTCTTCAATCAGCCTACACCCCAGTATGTATTATTTGTCATTTTGGAGGCTCTTTTCTCCAAAGCAACTTAATGTGTGCATGCTTAAAGGAACACTTCACTTATTGGAAATAGGGTAGAGTTGAACAGTTGAGTTTTACCATTGTTAAATCCATTCAGCCGTTTGGCGGGAGCAGTTTTAGCTTAGCATAAATCATTAAATCGTGTATTAAATGTTATGAATTGGCCACCAATTAAGCTTAACCTCTGCATGTTAGGGCAAAAAAGAGCTCTTAATAGAAATAACTTTGTAACATGGCATGAAGGATGCAAAACGTGGCATTGATAAATGGCTCAGGGCTAAAAGCTGGTCCGACACAATGTTTGAGTTTTGGGCTCCACTGTAAAAAAAAAAAAAAAAACAGTTTTTTTGTATTTTGTGATTCATATTTTTACTTTATTTACTTTTTAACCTTGAAAAGTTTAATAAAGTGACTTATTAACATTTTTAATATTTTATATTGTCTGGGTTGCTGTTGTATATTACAGTACGATAACATTTTCTGTCATTTTACAGACTTATTTCTTTGTTTATATAATTCTTTTTCACCTTTTATGGACAACACAGTAGAGATCTCAGACAAGAAAGTGTGGGGAGCAGAAAGAAGGTAAGGATCAGCGAGGGACTTTGATCCAGGAATCGAACTCAGGTCACCATGAACACCTTAGTGCTATGTGTCGACGCTCTATCCACTAGGCTAGGCTACTAGGCTATTGACGCTGACAGACTTATTTCTATATATTATTTCCCTAAATATTAATATATTTTATTGTTGCAGGTGCTTTTCTCCAAAGCAACTTAATGTGCATGTTTAAAAGGAACCCTCCATTTTACTGAAAATAGGCTAGAGTTAAACATTTGAGATTTACAATTAAATCCATTCAGTCATCTGGTGGGAGCAGTTTTAGCTTAGCTTAGCATAACTCATTAAATCGTATCAGACCATTAGCCTCAAAAATGTCAGTTTTGATCATTTTCCCTTTTAAATCTTGAATCCACTTTAATTACGTTGTGTATGAAGATTGACAAAAAAGGAAAAGTTGCAAATAATTTGTCCAGGAACTATTCTCTCACTCCGTCTGATAATTAAGTAACTTTGCCATATTACCACGGATACAGCAAGTGCAATGATATTACGCAGTGCCTAAAAATAGTGCTCAGCTACACTGTAAAAAAAAACGTGAAAAAACGTAAAATACCGGCCGTTAAATTACAGAAATGTACTATAAAATGATGGATATTAAAATACACAAAATTACCAAAAAATTTTATTTAAGGAAATGTATGCAATTTAATATCTGTTATTTTACAGTAAATTTCTGTCCTTTAATGGCCATTATTTTAAGTTTTTTTTCCCCGCACCCCAGCTGCCAGAAATAAACTGTAAAATTACAGATTTTTTTTACAGTGTAACTAGATAGCATAGTGCCCAGGAAACTAGGTTGCAGTCAATGTGCCTGTTTCAGTCATGGTACGGCTGCAAAGTTTCATGTTAATTATGCAGAAACGAGGTTTAAGTTTCTACCATTTCCGCCTAAAATAACAACTTTTCATTTTCTGACTATCACAAAATAGTCAAGCTTTAAATAGAAAAATGTTCTTGATATTTGGAAGATGCTAATGGTCTAATCTGATTCAATGACTTATGCTAAGCTAAGCTAAAAGTGATCCCGCCAGACCTGGAGTTCAGCTAAATAGATAAAAAAAATGATAAAACTCATCTGTTTAACTCTAGGGGAGTCGTAAAATTAGCCTATTTCCTAAAGAAGAGAGAAAAAAGTGGAGTGTTACTCTAAATCAGGCTTTTTGCCTTGGGATTTCAATTCAAACATGTACAGTATGCCATGTTTCAAAAAAGGTTAAAACTTATTACATTTGTCTTGAAGGCTATGCTGAACTGGAAAGCATTCCAGTATGTTTTTGTCAACCAAGGAGCTATTGTTTAAAAATTGAAATGCTGTTAAATGCAAGGAAACCTCCATATTATTCGTATTCCTTTCTCTCATACAAACATGCCAACAAAGACATCTCATGCTGGGCTTTGTTAGTATTCAAGCGCAACAGTCAGCCTTTGTCAGTCAATCATATCACAGCTTCAAATCTCGGCTGTCTTCTGTTTCTTGCTGAGCGCTGCTGTCTGTGTCCTAACAAGACCCTCGATTTCCACAGAAGATTTAAAACACATTTAGATCAACCATGACTTGTTGAGACTAGCAATATTTACATATTTAAAAAGACAATATAATCAAATAATGTTGTTTATTACAATGAAATTATCAATGTAAGAAAGCATCAGATTACATTTAGAAATAAATGAGAAACTGCTGTTTATTTCCTCACCTTCAGGGTATGTGAGATGTAGCTGGCTTTCGTTAACTGAACACTAAAGGAGATTTTAAGCTGAAATTCTGTTTCTTTCGTTATTCATAAAATGCAGGTCTTTAGCTGCTGTCACTGTGAGAGTCAAAAATACACAAAGAGGCAGGGGTGGAATTTACACAGCGAATTTTGTTGAATTGTAAATAATTAACATTTTGCTTCTGTCTATCTGCGATGGATAGGCCAATCACAAAATGCTGATTCAACATATGAATGTTACATTACATTTCATTCACACACAAATTAGTGAACATTTTTGACTTTATTATACCATTCATTCAAGTCTTTTACGATCGACCCCTATTAACAGCAAATTAGGCCTATCTTTTTCTTTTACATAGTTAAGTAGCGTACAATTCTTTTTGGCAGTATATATTTATCATAATCTACTTAATTATATTTTCAAAATATAAATCTATTATATTTAAATCTAGTCCCTAAATGTAAACCAAACCACTACAAACCAAAGTTGCAGCCTTGCAATTTTTATGGAGAAAAAACAACAAAACATTTGGATTCTGACGATACATAGAGGTCTTGTTAAGTAAAATGGTCAGTCTGTGCATGAAATTGACATCATTTACAACAACAGTGCCTTTAAACTACAGCCATAGCAAATGGATTTGATACACTGATCTATCTGGAAAGTTCTCTATATTAGATCACAGACCTGATAAGGTTCCCGAGAGCCTACTCCTTTCATAATGACATACATTGGTGTAAAGTCACATGGAAAGAGATGCTGTATGCTTACATTTTTTATATGGCATCATAGGTAAATTCAGTATGAAACGTAAGTTAAGATTGTCCATTTTCTCTTTCATGACATACATCTGACTGAAATGGTTTCTGGAATGAGAAAAAAATGTAGAGTGGAGCATGGATTCATCATTTGGGAACCAACTGTATCATTGGAAGTTGGAGGAAGGCTTGAATTGCCAGTGGAGGAATACTGTTCACAAGAATCCCTATCGGCATGGATCCTCTGGTGACATGAATGAGGAGATACATTTTATAGATGGAATCCTATCATATTGGTCAAACCACTGCCTCCACTAAGGCAGTGCAGAAACCACATTAAGGGACTGATAGTCACACCTTAAAAGAGTGATAGCACACTTTAAGGACTGAAAGTTTTGCCCTAAAGGACTGGTTGTCCCATACCTAAAAAACTGATGGCCAGGCCTATAAAGGACTGATAGTTCTGCCCTAAATGACTGGTAGTCCTGAACCTAAAAAACTAATGGATCGCCCTAAAGGACTGATAGTCCCGCCCTAAATGACTGATAGTCCCAAACATAAAAGACTGATGGCCCGCCCTAAATGACTGATAGTCCCAAACCTAAAGGACTGATAGTCCCGCCCTAAATGAGTGATAGTCCCAAACCAAAAGACTGATAACCCCACCCTAAAGGACTAATAATGCTGCCCTAAATGACTGATATTCCCAAACCTGATGGCCCAATGCTATCTCATGGCAATTCGTAACTTTTGATTTAGTGGCTAATTGGTATGAATTGGTACGATCTAATTCGTACAATTTAGTACGATTTGCTCATCAACCAATGATGGTTGGGTTTAGGGGAGGGGTTGGGTGCCACGCCTCCTTTTTTAAATCATACATTTTCATACGACTCAACTCGTACGAATTCATACGAATTAGCCACTAAACTGGTTTATATTTTCTCGGGAGATCATGCTGGATGGCCCGTCTTAAAAGACTGATAGCTTCACCTTAAAGGACTGATAACTCCACCCTAAAAGACTGATAACTTCACCCTAAAAGTCTGATGGTCCTGGCCTAAATGGCTGATAGCACACCCTAAAGGTCTGATTATCCCGCCTATAAGGACTGCTATTCCCAGCCTATAAGGACTGATAGTCCTGTCCTAAATATCTGATAGTACACTCTAAACAAACTGATAGTCCAGCCCTAAAGGACTCATAGTCCCACTTTAAATGACTGATAGTCCCAAACCTAAAAGACTGTTGGCCCGTCCTAAGGATTGATAGTCCCGCCCTAAATGTCTGATAGCACACCATAAAGGTCCGATAGTCCTGCCCTACTACTCCTAGTCCTGCCCTAAATGACTGATAACCCCACCCTAAATGACAGATAGCCACACCAAAAGGGACTTATAGCATGCACTTAAAAGTCTGATAGTCCCACACTAAAAGACTGACAACCCCACCCTAAAGGGACAGATAGCTCCACCCTAAAAGACTGATAGCCCACCCTAAATTGTATTCCATTTAACCAGAAGTGAAAAACATTCATTTTGAGGGGGAGGGAAAGTTGTGGTATCTGATTGAAGATTATGAGGGCAAATTAATTTGTACGTTTTTACATTACATTAACTTATTGAACCTTATTTTACACGTTATGCAGAAGCAAATTTATAAAAGCGTACCGTTCCAAGTCAAATTTGAGCTAAAGTTTAATGCCATAAAGTTCTTATGTTGACTTTAACTATCAATCAGGAACAAAAGAGCTTCATCTTTAAATTCTTCGTGCTGACAGCAGACAGACTTGCTTTTCTTATTCGCATTTATCCACATGAATTTTGCCACCAGGTCAGCATGCCCTTAATAAAAGGTAAGGGTATTATTATCATTAGCTGTCTTTAATCAGCTCCATTCATTGTCTCCAAACAGACTCGTTCATTCTCCCGATCTCTCCCTTTGCTCTAATCGGCCTCGCTTCATCTCGTTTTGTTCCTTTTGTGCACGTCTCCACATTCCTCATACAAATGGCGTGAAAGAAGCGGCGAGGAGACGAGAAGCAAATGGAGCGTCTGAGTGGCCAAAAGGGAGCCAGGGAGGAGAGAAAGAATGAGGCCGAGCATGTAAACTGAAACCACATCCTCTTCTCCAAATGCTCAGAGGTAATTACCAGCCGATTCCTGAGTTGCTCCCCACCCGTCTCTTTTCTCTCCCTTTACCCCCCGATCCAACCCCCCTACCAAGAACATTTCAACAAGTCTGGATAAGAAATGATATCCCTGGAAATGGAACAGAGGAAAAGCAGAATGGGAAAACGAGTGAGCGGGAGAGAAGAGAACAAACTGTGTATTTTCAGCCAGAATGGAGAGAGTGGCAAAAGTTCAAGCTGTTTCCTTGCTCTCCCTTTGAATGCTTCCCCTAAAAGCACATCAGCAAGTCTTTCTTTGAAGTGGACGAGTCAATAAAGCTACTTGAATTTGAATGAGAAAACAATCCTGGTCCCACACTCACCGACTACTGACCCCATTATCTAAGAGACGATGCAGAACTCATGTATGAAAGGGAAAGGAGGCGGAATTCTTCTACATAAAAAGTCAATTATTTAAGTCTGTGATGACAACCACTAAAAACCGAAGTGCATTTACGTAAACCCAATGCTGGTAGTAACTGATTACATGTAATCTGGATTGTGTTATCAGATTTAAAGAACTCTTGGAAATGGGCTCATTTTACAACTCCCCTAGAGCTGAACAGTTGAGTTTTACAATTTTTGAATCCATTCAACCCATCTTTATATCTGGATCTCAGATCTTTTAGCTTAGCTTAGCATAAATCATTGAATCAGATTAGACCATTAGCATCTTGCTCAAAATAAATTCATACATTCATTCATTTTCTTTTCGTCCCTTTATTAATCAGGGGTCGCCACGGCGGAATGAACCGCCAACTTATCCAGCACATGTTTTATGCAGCGGATGCCCTTCCAGCTGCAACCCATCTCTGGGAAACATCCATACACACTCATTCACATTCATACAAGACAATTTAGCCTACCCGATTCACCTGTACCGCATGTCTTTGGACTGTGGGGGAAACCGGAGCACTCAAAGGAAACCCACGCGAATGCAGGGAGAACATGCAAACTCCACACAGAAACAGCAAATGACCCAGCCGAGGCCCTCAAAATAAATCAGAAAATAATTTTCCTATTTAAAACATGACTCTTCTGTAGTTACATTTTGTACGAAAAATGCAAAGTTGCTCCATACCAATGATGCAGCAGGCGCAATGACTTTACACATCGCTGTTTTCTCAAATACGATCGCCTCACAGCAAGATGGTCGCTGGTTCGAGCTTTGGATGGGTCAGTTGGCATTTCTGTGTGGAGTTTGTATGTTCTCCTCGTGGTCACAGGGGTTTCCTCCGGGTGCTCTGTTTTTTCCCCACAAGTCCAAAGACATGCGGTGTAGGTGAACTGGGCAAGCTAAATTGTCCGTAGTGTATGAGTGTGAATGAGTGTTTATGGATGGTTTCCCAGAGATGGGTTGCAGCTGGAAGGGCATCCACTGCTTAAAACATATGCTTTAGAAGCACTTAAAAGAAACGCGAGACGCACCTGATTACCGTTACCCTGATGAAGGCAGCTCTCTGCCGAAACGCGTTGGTGTTTTAAGAATAAGCCATGTGAAAAAAGGCTTTTTAAACATTTTTCCACATCTTTCGGGTGCCTTGGATTGATTTCTTTGCTTGCTTTGATGAATCCCTTACCCAAAGAGCACCGATCAAATATTTGAAGTACCCCAGAGCGCTTTTTGTTTTTTTGAATGATATGCTGGATAAGTTGGCGGTTCATTCCGCTGTGGCGACCCCAGATTAATAAAGGGACGAAGCTGAAAAGAAAATTAATGAATGAATGTTTTCTATTTATCATTGTGCTTGCTTTAGTCATGGTATGGTAGCAAATTTCCTTGGTTATTACGCCAGAACAAGAGTATAGATAATATCGGGCTATAAAATAGCTACTATATTTTCTGTCGGTCATTACATTACAGATAGCAACATTACATTTTCTGTAGTTAAATTGTGTACTAACTGCTACAGAAGAGTCAAGCTTTAAAAAGGAAAACTACCAAAACTCTTTAGTTGTTTTTGAGTAAGATGCTAACGGTCCAATCTGATTCAATGATCTATGCTAAGCTAAGCTAATAGTGCTCCTGCACCTCACGTTCTCCTTATTCAATTTTAGTTTTTCATTCACCTGCTTTTTTAACTGTTTTCTCAGTTTAATGTAAAGAAAAGAAACTAAAGACAATTATGATTATGTTTCTTTCGTCAAGCTTTGTCAATTTGTGTCTGCAGATTTCAATTACGATACATATTTAAAAGGCCATATCCTCAAAATTTGCAATAATTTTCCACTTCTTTCACTAGCACATGTAAATAAACTGAACTTCCCAGTTTTATACATATTTTTATTCTGAAACTTTACAGAGGGATATGTTCTATGTTCTTACATAATATACCAGAATACACACAACATTTCAGTCTACCAAACAATTGTGACCATTTTTATTATTTTTCTTTTCTTTTTTTTCTGCTGTTCACAGTATTTTCTGAATTATGAGCGATAACAATAGTTTTCTAAAATCCCATTTGTCCTGAAATTTTATCCTGCCCATCAGATGATGCTACCAACCCTTTATTGAATGCTTCTGAGGTTGGGGTTCAGGATTAAGTAGGTTAGTGTGAGATTATAGCTTCACTACACATTAAAGAGGTGGTCCACTAAAATATCATATTTTAAACTTTAGTTGATGTGTAATGTAGGCTAGCTGTGTGAACATATACTTCATCTCTGAATATACGCTCAAAGTTCAATGCAAAGGGAGACATTTTTATAGGGTTAGCTTAGCAAAGCCTACAGCGAACGAAGTTTGGAGACTACAAAAAAATACATCCGGGTTAATGATGTCACAAACCCTTCAGGTTACGCGCATACACCCCACGCAGTGAAGGCACCGAGGCAATTTGATATTATTGCAGAGAAAGCTAAAATGCCGTCCAAACGCTGCTATTTCCAAAGAGCTTCTTCTGTTTCTGTATTTGGGCTTTCACAATTTAATTGTTCCAGAGAATTATAAATATATATAGCTAGCATTTGAGAAAGGTCATTTACAGTTACACTGATTGACAGTATTTATACAGCAGAGGCAAAGTGTGTGCTAGTATTGTGCTAGACGCTGCCATTATGTTAGCTGACCAATCAGTTGTTTTCATGTTAGCTGAGTAGCTGTATATAATCAAAGTAAGATATATGAAAAAATAACATGATTTTTCACAAATGAAGCATGAGCACACATCACTTTGCACTCCATATACACAACCAAGCCTTAAAAATACACTCGGGACCACCCCTTTAAAATTCACACTGATAGCAAAATCTGATGAGTAGCATATTGTTTCATCAAAATGTGCTAAGTACTGTTTGAATGGCAGGTAGGACAATCTGACAAGGTATGACAGAACACCAGACTATTATTTTGGTTTGAAATGTATGCAGATATGTCAACCAATAATGCTTCACACCATATGCATATTTAAGCAAACCGTTTTAGAAAACGTTTAAAACAAAAGCAATGTTTGGGATTTTTAAATTAAATAAACACAAACGAGGAAGGTCTTCTGAAAACTATTTGTTATTTTGTTTTAATGTATTAATTCTTTTATTAATTTTGTAAGGTCTGGTCTCTCACTGGTAAGAGGGTTGGCTCCTTATTTTAATCCTGTTTAATTATACCTCTTAAGTTAATCAACACTGTTTTTTTTTTTACAAAGTAGCAAATAAGCACAATCCTTCATTTTAAAGATCTATTTGGCGCCATCTAGAGTACCCGCGCTCACGTCAGGAACTGTCCGCTCAACAGTTTGCATTTCCACTCGACCACATTTGACGGAAACACTGATACAACATGGCGAACCACCTTCGCTTCGTCGCTCGGACTGTCATGGTCCAAAACGGCAATGTCGACGCTGCTTACGGAGCTCTGAGCAGGTACTAATCAGATCTCTAGAGACTTTGAGGTTTCTGTATAAGAAATGCCGTTTATAATGCTGTAATTACGCTATATAACAATCCATTTAACAACATCGGTGATGTACATCCGCTACTCAGGCTCTGTTTTCAGTAGGTCATTTAGTTGATGCCTCGATGTAGTTTAAGGGAAACAAAACTAATTTCATTTAACCAATTTGTAACTAAAATGTATTTTAAGGATAAAACGCGTAACTGTTAGTGGTTAAAAGGTTAACTGTTATGGTTATTACGTGGTCAGTTTTATGTTGCATGCTTGTCTTTATATTATACATATCCTAATTTTAACGTTATGTAATACCTTATTCATCTTTTAAAATGACTCTATGATGTTTTAATATGAAAATTTACACTCGATCATATATAATGTATTAGTATACATTTTATTATAATGTTGGTTTCAGATTTATTTCACGTTCATATTCATTTGTGTCCAACATATAAAATTAGCCTTTTAGCTGAGTTCAATCATATCGAGTCACATTCACATTAATTTGTTTCCTTTTAATGTTTATGTATAGCTTCATTTAAAAATTATTATGGTCGAAATATGTTTTAACAAGTCGCCTGTTCTGATATACAGCTAGAAAAATCTAACTGAAAACATCTAAACAATTCTTCAGTTTCAGATTTAGGTATGCAGGATGCAAAAATAAATAAATAAATATGCACATACATACATTAATAAATCCACAAATTCCTGCATGAATAAAACAATACATATTTAATAGTGTGGGCAAATAATTAAATAAATTACGTGAATGTTGGGGGAATAAGAAGATGCTAAACTGAAAGTAGACCCCCCTCATATATATATATATATATATATATATATATATATATATATATATATATATTAATGACGTGTTTATTATTTTAATGTTTTTGCAGGTTTCATCTTCCATTTTTAGGATGCTTTATTATCAAGATTAATCTATATAGCTTTGAGGAAATAATATGTCAAAAATAGTGCAAATAAATAAATCTTAAGTAAAACTTCAACACAAACACAAAAATCTATAGTGCATAAATATGACAGTAACAAAAACATGAGGTGAATGAAAATAAGAAATGGGCTATTTATAATGACATTCTTTCATAGGTAAAAGCCCTGAAGATAATGAAACCAATAAGTGCAATTAATCTTCAGTCTTTCATAGAAATGTGCAAAAATTACAGGAAAAAAACCCAATTAACCAGCGTTATGGATGTGACATTTGCAGTAAAAATACAAAACATAAATTCACATTCACTGCTAACCACAGAGCTATGAGATCAGAATAATATCAATCTGTAAACATTTTTTTGTGTTTTAATTGAAGACAATAAGCATGCGTTATGGATGTGACCAATGTGTTTACAGTATACGGCATACTTTTGTGGTAATTCTGTGAATTAAACTGCGCAACCCAAAAGAAACAACACTAATGTAAAGGATAAGAGTCATTCACTATAGAACAAAAATGATTGATTTTATTTGACATTTTTGCATGTATGAGAAAAAAGGATGTGACACCTCTCCATTATTGAAATTGGCACTTGTTAGACTTTGGTAAATTAAATAGTTTGAAAACACTGACAGAGACTTTTTGAGTATTTTTAGAGTACTGTGAAATACCTTTTTACACAAAAAACCTAGAAAGTATTTCGCTAATTTGGTGAAAATATAATAAAAGATTGACTTTTGCATGGAATTGCTCCTAGCCTTTCATTTTATTTTTTTAAATTAAATTATTATTTTGCTTTTATGTAATGTTATTATTCATGCATGTATTTTGTTCCTTATTTGCACCTTTTCTTTTTTGTTATGTGAAGATGTACTGATAATGCCAGGTTGTAAGAAATTAAGAAATGGCTTCAGTGAAAAAGACAATAGTTTCGATAGAGGGTGCAAGTGAGTAAGCTGTAGTCTCACGTTCAACACTGATTCCATCCAAACTCCAGCAATGGATAGTAGAGCCCTGCACAGGCTGTAGCCCTGCCCTTGTTCAACAGCTTATCAAAATATTTGGCCCGAGTCTGGCCCAAAGTCTTTTTTTCCGCCGAACAGGTAATATTGTTACAGCCATTAAAATAGACCAGATTTGTATTTAATAGAAAGTTGATGTTTTTTGTTTCGTTTTTTTATCTGAATATTTTTTTTTATATGTAAGTTTTAGTTTTTTTAAGTGACATCGATATCCAAGCTGTATGTCCACAGTGAGTTTACACAATTTACAATTTGTGCATTGCGCATAACCAGTTGGCTCATCATTTAATGTTGTCACTATTTGAAAAGTGGACCAAAAGTTTACCTTTCCTCTCGCGTTTTTCACAGTTTTTTAAGTTCGTCATTAGCAATTTTTCTCTTTATGTTCTCCATCACACGTGGCTGGAAATCTCTATGCGCAAGACATCACTTGTGCTTTCAGACCGCACACATTAGATCTCATTAAATTTTTTGTCCATAGTGTATGTTTGTAAATGAGAATGTATGGATGTTTCCCAGAGATGGGTTGTGGCTGGAAGGGCATCTGCTGCGTTAAACAAATGCTGGATAAGTTGGCGGTTCATTCCGCTGTGGCAACCCCGGATTAATAAAGTGACTAAGCCAAAAAGAAAATGAATAAATAAATGAAAGTTTTTTTTTTTTTTTTTTTTTTTTTTTAAGTAGGCCTGAAGCTCGATATGCGTACAAGCTATGATGTAAAAATTGGCCCGAAGCTCGGACCTAAGGGCATAAAGTCAGGCCCCCGACAGACTCGGGCTCAAATACAGGGCTCTATCTGTACCTTCTCACCCAAAGCGGCGAGAGCGTCAAAGTAGCCGGAAGTCATTAATTTTCAACGGGAGTTGGCGGCAATAAGTGGCGAGGAGCAGCGCGGCGCGTCTTCGCTGGTGTGGGCGTCGAGGAGAGTTGAAATCAAGTCAATTTTATGGTAATAAGCTATGACGTGGTTCGGCAGCAAGCAATCAGAATGTTGAAGTCCACCGCTTGAGAAGAGTCCAGAGAACACAGTCCCTGTGAACTTTGGTTCTGACCACAGTTGTTCCCAAGGGTTTTAATATTGCGGATTTCCAGTTATTTACGATGCTTTCTTACAGGGACATACATTAAAGTAGTTACTGGCGGGTTACTAATGTGCATTAATGTTATGTATATTTATTTTTCTCTAATAAAGCGGGAATTTTATGCGACGGTACAAATCAGTATAGCTGCTTCAGAATATTTCAAACATGGACACATATTGCATAAGTGGAGCAACACGCAACAACTTAATCTTCCATTGTCAAATGAATCTGATAAAAAATGTGCGACATTTTCACGCTAGAAAGCATGTTCTATGTGGAAATGTAAGTGATTTGCTGATAATGCTGCAACGCCTCTGTTACGATTGACCGGGAGGATGGAGGCAAAAAGTGTCACAGAAGCCGTTGGTGAAAGTGAAGTGTGATTTATTTGACGAAGTGGAGAAAAAAAATCCAGCAAAATGTTGAAAGTGACAAAAAAACAATAAAGAAAAATAAACTATACAATATTTACAGGATTGTTGAGCTTTATCAAGCCAAAATCTGTTGATGATATACTCTCTCACACCACACAACCTACTCCTACAACTACCCCACACAAAGCGAAGGTTTGGGGCCATTTTATATCATTGGCCCCACCCATCGGTTAAACCATTCTTCAGGGTTGTAGGTTAACATGTATAAACAACAGTATAAATTATTGCCAGTAAATAAATGCACATACAAAACTCAAAATACAACACAACATACAACCAATACAAATATGAACAACAGAACAGTGATTTTTATCATTGACCAGGGGACGTGACCCTGATGATGTCATCCAAAATGGCTGCTCTGAAGTAAGGCGGGAAAAGACTGTATAAAGGTCTTTGTTTGTAATCTGAACAGGTTTGGTGTTGAGGGATGGAAAGTAAGTGTATGTAATCTTTCTATGTTTGGTTAATAAATGATGTTTAAAAGAAAATGTGTCTGTGGTTATTTCAGTGTGAATGGGAAGATGATATGGGTTATTGTTTTAAATGAAATTGAGTTATTTACATAAACACAATGCTAACCTTAGACAATAAAACAACCTATACACATTACACAAACACACACATGCATAATACAGATAACAACAAAGATCCGTGTATACATTGTTTTGCCGGCAATCGGACCATGTTTATAAGTGTGTGTATTTTATGCATAAGTATAATGTGATGTGTGTATGTCAGTCACAGTGTCTTTGGTTCTACACTGTGACAGCCTCCTTTAAATACGAGATCAATGTAGCGAATTTTGACGCTCTCGCTGACAGAGCTCTGAAGGTAGACAGCATTGTCGCCAGGGCGGCCAGAGCAAACTTTTGACGCTCTCACTGCCTTCGGTGTGAACGTACAGTAATTGACTCATTTCCATCAAATAACTGTAACATACTTCATGTTTACAAACTGTAAGAGATGCAGGGTTCCACACTATTCATTCATGTTGTCCCAACACAAATCAGTTAAATTAACAAATTTTAGTGGATCCAACATAAGACAATTGAGTTGTCCCCAAAAAATCTCAAGAATTGTGTTGATTCAGCTTATTCTGAATGAGTTTGACCAAGCAGCAAATATATATGTTTTGAGTGCAGGTATTGCAGTCTACTCGTTGCATCATACTCTTCTCTTCGTTTTCCTTCAGAGTTCTGTCCACCGATGGAATCATTGAATCTGTGAAGCGCAGGAGATATTTTGAGAAGCCCTGTCGCAAGCAAATCAGAAAGAGCCACGAGAACTGTAAGAGAATCTACAACACTGAGATGTCCCGCAAGATTGCTTTCATAGCAAGGGCGCAAAGAGAAGACCCATGGCTTGGGTGTTAAAGTCAAATGAACTGGACTGTTGATGTTGAAACTTGGAGGATTAGTACGCCATGATCTACTGCTTATGAAAAAGAACATTTGACCAGTTGTTTTTTTTTTTTTTGGGATGTTAAGATATTGTGGATTGAGCATGCTGACTGCAAATTGTTGAGTCTTGTTAATAATAAATGGCTGAAGAGCATTGTTTTTGTTGATGATTAATTACAATAAATGTGCTTTATTCGATGTAGGAATCACAGGGAATTTCTAGAATATCATGGAATTTTAAAAAGTCTATCACAAACATTGAAAATGAGTTTTTTTTTGTTTTTTGTCCAAGTCAAAGAATAATATCAGGTATTTTTGTTTGTCAATTTAAAGGGCACCTTTTTTACCCCTTTTTCACCTATTTTTTTTCCATTTTTCAAGATTTAAAACAAGTCTTTTGCGTCTCCAGAATTTGTTTCATCTCAAAACACCAATCAGATTATTAATTATACCTTTCAGAATACTGGATTTTCTGCTCTGAACAACCATGTAGATGTTTTTGTTGCCTGTGCCTTTAATGCTGGTCAGAGTGTGCCTCAAGCAAAGGCTGTGTCCGATCTAAGACAAACATGAAGGAAGCAGATCTCACATAACGTTTGTGAGAAAGACTACAGTAAGAACTTTCCCAATGATTATTTAATGTATTTGTTTAGGAGTTAATTTAAGCCTTTCTGCGATGAGTCACACACAATGTCGTTACAAAGTTCACGCACATACACGCAGCGAAACACATACACTCAAAACGCCCGTATAACTTTGCACTGTTTTTGCAGGCAAATGTGAAAGGATAGACGTTAACATCCACTGCTGTATGGACATCCGTTATGCTAATGAACAAAATAAACCTGATTTAACGTCCACAAACCGGGATTGAAACATCTTCTTTTTGTAGTTGTACTGACATGCGGCTGTGGTCAGTAAAGCTGACGTAAATCGCTGTAGTTCATTACAAACATGCACTGTTTTAAAAACGTTTCAAACTGGTAAAACTCACTCTTGATCACATTTGATGATTGATGATCACAGAGAGCTGAGCA
>CAIGQQ010011562.1:482223-569611 GCA_903798035.1 Danio albolineatus | reverse complement strand
ACAAGAATGTTCACTTAACATGTTTCTTAATTTTCTGCAACCATATTATGGTATTTTTATGCTTTAGAAAAGTCAAAACCTTACATACAGTGTGTATTAAGTCATATTTAATGAATGACTTTAATTGATAGAAATAAACCAAACTTATAGGTGCTGTATGTAAGGTTTTGACTTTTCTAAAGCATAAAAATACCACAATATGGTTGCAGAAAATTAAGAAACATGTTAAGTGAACATTCTTGTTTATCTGAAAAACTATGCTGAAGTTAGATATTCTGCTTTGGAAATGTGCGTTATGTCCCGGACATAATGCTGTCTTTGTTTTGGCTCTATTCCTTTGACACCCTAAACTGGCTAAACTGGCATTGGGTGGGTTATTATGGTATTTTTATGCTTTAAAAGAATCAAAAACTTGCATGCAGAACTTTGAATGTAGCACCACGTCCTCGATTTCTGCACTAAATTAAGTGAACAGGATCATACACTCAAAATAAGCTATTATGTTTGCAGCTTGTCCAAACTACTTGATCGTTGATTGTTGGGCGTCACGGTGGCGCAGTGAAGAAGATCGCAAGTTCAAGCCTCGGCTGGGTCAGTTGGCATTTCTGAGTTTGCATGTTCTTCCCATGTTGGCGTGGGTTTCTTCCGGGTGCTCCGGTTTCCCCCACAAGTCCAAAGTCGTGTGATATAGGTGAATAGGGTAAGCTTGTCTGTTGTGTATGTGTGTGAATGAGTGTGTATGGATGTTTCCTAGTGATGGTTGCAGCTGGAAGGACATTCGCTGTGTAAAACGTGCTGGATAAGTTGCCGGTTCATTCCACAGATTAATAAAGGGACTAAACTGAAAAGAAAATGAATGAACTTGATTGATTTATGTTCATTCCACTTAAATTAGTAAAAACTAATTAACTTAATTCCTTGTGGATTGTGTGGAACGCAGCATTTTTCACTGGGTACTGGAGGGACTGTTCAGCACAACTGCTGTTTTTAATTAAAGATCATTTATCAAATCAGTTTTCAGCTTTTTAGTCAGTGAAAGACTGAATTTTACAACTGGCTTAGAGTGGAAAACCTGGAATTAGTTTATTTTCTAAACCTTTTAGAGGCTGCACATTAGGCAATGCTTAAACCCCTTCAAACCAAGTTTTAATACATTCAAAGCAGGCTTGAAGTGGCAACAGATTAGGCATAGTCACACATTAATCTTATCTTTTCTCCATGTTAGCATTTTGGAAATGCAAAAGTGGAATATCTTATCCGGTGCAATACGAGACTTGTTTATCAGTCATGAATGAATGGAGTCCTATCACTCTTTGTCTGTCTACATTTTGAAAGACTTATGAAATATTAGAGCACTGTTGATGGTAAAGTGAAGTAATCTGTGGCGTTAAAAGAGAGACTACACTAGACTTAGTCAAACATATACTTTGTTGCACATGACTGACAAGGCCTTGAGCAAACAGCAGTGAAATGAAGCAGACCCGCTCAGACTGGTTATTCACTAACAAGCTGGAGGTCCATTTAAATGCTAATAGTTAAAACGTCTAACTATAAGTCCAAACCTGGTGGTTTCAGTGCATCCTACATGAATGCTTCCGCATGGAATAATGGGTTAAATGGATGGACGTTTCATTTTGGTTTAATTCTCATGGGTGTTATGCACAACAAACTTCCCTTTTCTAAAATAGGTGGATTTGTTTTTGTGTGTGTATGTGTGTGAGTTATTGACCTTATTCTTATGTATGAGAGGACGCAGCCATTGGAATCTTTTTGGCTCAAGACTTCCGGTCTCGTTCACTTCCATTGATTTTTAGACATTAAAAACGGCTCATTGGTGCTTCATGTTGCAAACTGATGTTTTCTTCCTTTATAATTCTATTTTTTTTATTTATAGTTATGAACACACTTGTTTGTGTAGCAATCAGTTTGACCATTTTCTGCTGTTTACTATTCCTAGTCATTTGTCCTCTAAGCAACTGAATCGAAAGTTCTAAAACAATCGCAGAAACGGGCGCACTTCCGCATTGAAGACTGAGGTCAACAGAGCTGTTTTACTCACCATGCATTCAAAGGAGCTACCAAAGTTTAGCGAAACCAATGTCCATCAAGAGTGGCTGTTTGGCTCAGTGGTTAGCACTGTCATCTCACAGCAGGAAGGTCACTGGTTCGAGTCTCGGCCGGGCCATTTGGCATTTCTGTGTGGAGTTTGCATGTTCTCCCCGTGTTGCCGGGTGATCCGGTTTCCCCCACATACACTATAAGTGAATTTGACAAATTTGCCTGTAGTGTAAGAGTGTGTGTGAATATAAGAATGTATGGGTATTTCCCAGTACTGGGTTGTAGCTGGGTAAAACATATGCCGGAATAGTTGACGGTTCATTCCGCTGTGGCGATAAATAAGGGACTAAGCCGAAGGAGAATGATTGAATGAATGATTGTCTAAAGTTCTGTCAAAGTTCTCTCAAACTAGCTTGAAAAGCTACAAGAAAGTAGCTAAGCTAAATTAAAATTACACTTCTAAAAAAGTAGCTAGCTACAACAGTTATTTAATTGAAGCGATATTTTCATCGAAAATTGTAATCATATTTTTCAAAAGCATAAATAACGTAAAATATCGGTAAAATATTTGGTACGTAAATGCAGTTCAAAACAATTATAATGTCAAAGCGTAATGTTTTATCACATTCATTTAATTATTTTCACATCATTTTCACATAAATTAATTATTTTCAAATTTCAATATTTCAAATGAACTTCGATTAAGCACATTGTAGCAATTTCTGAAAAAAAGTCTTCATTTTGGTAAGAAATTTTAGTGAAGGGCTCTCACAACATTCTTAGGGTTAAATTTCAAATTTTAGAAAACTTTTTGGATTGAATTTCAGCTGCTGCTATTTGTGCTGCAGTTTCACTAACATAAGCTGTTGTCAGGCTTCTCTGCTACTTGATGGGAAAAAATTAGCTACTGGAAGATCTACATTGTATAATAAGTAGCTGAGCTACTGTTAAACTCCTGAAAATGGTAGCCAAGCTGAGCTACTTAACTAGCTCTCCAACACTGTTAGTATATTAAGTAAAGAACATGTTTCGTGAAGACATCTTGTCAGTTTCCTACTGTAAATAAACTCACCATACACTTTATTAGGCACACCTTACTAGTATCCTGCTGGAAGTAGCCATCAGAAGATGGGTACACTGTGGTTGTAAAGGGATGGACATGGTCAGCAACAATACTCAGGTAGGCTTTGGTGTTGACATGATGCTCAATTGGTACTAATGGGCCCAAAGTGTGCCAAGAAAATATCCCCCACACCATTACACCACCACCACCAGCCTGAACCGTTGATACAAGGCAGGATGGATCCATGCTTTTATGTTGTTGATGCCAAATTCTGACCCTACCATCTGAAAGTCGTAGCAGAAATCGAGACTCATCAGAACAGACAACGTTTGTCCAATCTTCTGCTGTCCAATTTTGATGAGCTTGTACGAATTGTAGCCTCAGTTTCCTGTTCTTAGCTGACAGGAGTGGCACCTGGAGTGGTCTTCTGCTGCTGTAGCCCATCTGCCTTAAGGTTGGATGTGTTGTGCGTTCAGAGATGCTCGTCTGCACACCTCAGTTGTTACGAGTGGTTATTTAAGTTACTGTGGCCTTTCTATCAGCTGGAACTAGTCTGGCCATTCTCCTCTGACCATCAACAAGGCATTTGCGCCCACAGAACTGCCTCTCAATGAATATTTTCTATTTTTCAGACCATTCTCTGTAAACCCTAGAGATGGTTGTACGTGAAAATCCCAGTAGATCAGCAGTTTCTGAAATACTCAGACAAGCCCGTCTGGCACCAACAACTATGCCACGTTCAAGGTCGCTTAAATCACCTTTCTTCCCCATTCTGATGCTCAGTTTGAACTGCAGTAGATCGTCTTGACCATGCCTAAATGCATTCAGTTGCTACCATGTGATTGGCTGAATAGAAACTTGCATTAACGAGTAGTTGCACCTAATAAAGTGGCCGGTAAGTGTAAATAAATGATGTGAGTTTTCAGTAAATACATTTTTAATGGAGGGACAGACATTTCTCAGATTTGAGGACAGTAACATCTTTATTTGTGTTCTGAAGGTGAACAAAAGACTCGGAAAGGGTTAAAAAGACACAAGATGAGTAAATGATGACCATTTTGATTTTAGGGTGTAGCAAATCTTTTAAAAAATAGGTAAATTTGTTGTACTATCTGTCATGTAAAACGCTTATCTGTAAGATATTGTGTAGTAATTTATCTTTAAGCAAAGTTTTCCTTAGTTATTACAATTCTTCAGCCTGTGAAAACACGTTTCAGTCACATTTCCAGTCAGTCAGACTCAGAAGAGCTGAACAGTGCAGTATTTGTGAACTGAAAAGATCTCTGCAGTGGTATTTTGACTGAGCTCAAGGTCTCAGATATGTGTGTCATGTGGGGGAGGGGGATGGGTCTCTCTCCTGAGGGTAATTAGGCTCAATGTATAGCTAAGCATGAATGAGGCCTCAGCCATAACCAGCTGAAGTGTTGTGTTTTTCCTGAACTTTGCGTAAGTCTAACTAGTGAAAAATGTGGACGTGCCGCTTCAGCTTCTGGAGCTGAACAATGTCATTCACAATAGCTATTTATTCCCTCCGGAGTCTTTTATTTAGAGTCGGCGTTTAAATTATTTCCTATTTTTAAACGTAGTCATTGTACCAAAGGACTTTGTTTGTTTTATTGGTATAACTGTGTGTGTTGAACAATGCACAGAAATGATGTCGGACTGTGGGTTCATGTGACATTGTGCCATGGGGTTCACAATATTCATTCTTTACATGTATGTAAAGTGGGGGTTGGGCTGCTGCGTTACAGAGTTCATATAGCTGGGGATGTATGGGGCCTCTCCTACATGCAAGCACACTAGTGCAAAGCAAAAACAAGTTTAACATAATGCTGTATTATAATATGCTGTATGATTCTTTATTGGAAAAATCATAAATTATCAAATATTTGATTTTAATAATAATAATTCATTCGTTCATTTTCTTTTCTGCTTAGTTCCTTTAATAATCTGCGGTCGCCACAGCGGAATGAACCGCCAACTTATCCAGCATATGTTTTTTTACGCAGCAGATGCACTTCCAACTGCGACCCAACACTGGGAAGCATCCATACACACTTATTCACATACATAATAATAGTAATAATAATAATAATAACAATAATAAATAAAAATAATAATAATAATTGCATTATTTAAAAAAAAAAAATTTCGAATTTAGGTTAATAATTAATAATATCAAATAATTAATAGGCTATTTGTGTAAATAAAAATTAGATGTAATGCTAAAATCTATAAATATAACTGCTGGGCAAAAAGCAATCCCGAATACCAAGTTTTTTGGACATAATATATATGTACTGAGCATATTTATTACGTATATATAAATATACATGCGTTCAGATATTTGAGAAAAGAAATTGTAATTAGATATAAAATATGATGCAAATTATATATAAATTTCAATATCTGTGTAACAAAATTGATTTGTATAGTTTTGTGTCTGTGTATGTGTGTGTATCCCATGCATATACACAATAAATATATAATACACACACTTTTATTATGTCAAAACAAACTTGTGTTTTGTATGCAATTAATTGCGATTATTTTTTCAAGAGTTCACACTTAGCTGATGATTGATTATAAAGCTTGTTTGGCGTGCTGTCCCGGGAGAGAGCCCTGAGCTCATAAGATCCTCGAGCCCGGGGCTCCCTCCCGTTTGCAAGGCGAGAGGAGAGTTTGAGCTCAGGTAGATTTCGAGAACTCCCCTGCTGTAGTAGCTAATGAACAGATGGTGATTGCTCTTAAGAGATAACTACTTACTAGGAGCATGTCTATGGAGCTGATTTGGATTAGTCAATTTACTTAAGTTGAATGTTTTTGCACGGTGGGAGGAAACTGGGGAACCCGGAGGAAACCCACGTGAGCACGGGGAGATCGTGTAAACTCCACACAGAAACGTCAGCTGGCTTGGTAAGGACTAGAACCAGTGACGTTCTTGCTGTGAGGCAACAGTGCTAACCACTGGGCCACCATGCCACCCATCTAGGAAAGGAGGAGGAGTAGGGGTGGAAGGGGGGATTCTTCAAAACGAAGATGGCTGTGATATGGAACTCAGGGTATTTATAGTGGCTTACGACTCATCTGATTGGTGAAGCATAAATTGAATAATGCCGGACCAGCTGCAAGAAATCATCTGCACGTGATCCTCTCGAAATTGGTTTATAAATAAACTTCACTTGTATATGCATTATGTTATCATTTCACACACGCACACACACACACTCATTACTAAATACAACCACAAATTGAAAACGACAGTATTGAAAATGCAAATGAAAATAGAAAGTAGCGATTACCAAAATTACTTTGACTTGTATTTCATTGCAGATAATATAAACACAACATTTTCCATGTTTTGTCTGGTCAACTTCATTACATTTGTACAGTGCCAAAAGGAAGACCTATGTTAACAGTGTCCAGAAGCACTATTGACTTCTCTGGGCTCTGATGCATCTGGGATAGACCATCACACAGTAGAAACAAGTACTCTGTTTGGATGAATCAGTATTTCAAGGTGTTCCCCTGGGATAAATCGATGCTGTGTGCTCCAGACCAAAGAAGAAAAGGATCATCCGCACTCTAACCAGCAACAAGTCCAAAAGCCAGGGTCTGTCATGGTATGGGGTTGTGTCAATGCCCTTGGAGGTAAAGCATTTACCATTTAAGTGGTAAATGCTTTACTGTTTCAACGTTTTTGAAATGTGTTGCAAGAACCAAAATTGGAATATGTGTTTATATTGAAAAAATATATATATTTAACAATCATGAGGAACACATAAGATAATGTTTGTTATTATTATTAATATTTACAATGAAATACAAGTCAAAGTAAATTTAGAAATCACTTCTTCTTTTTTTTATTTTATTTTTCCATACTATCCCAACTTTTTTCTGATTTAGGGTTGTATTTTTATTTAGATTTGAACTAAAATCATCTTAATTATTAAATTAGTAAATCCAATACACGTCAATTACATTAAAATTAAAGCATTAAAATACATATAAATATAACTAAAAGTTAATAGTAAATACACTAATATCAGAATAAAAATTAGAGCAAAAAACTTGATCAAGAACAAATCGATTGAGCTTCTGTTAGTTCAACATCAGGTTTCCATCTTGTTGTCCTTGGTTTTGTTTTAGCACCAATACATGGCGATGCTCACAGCGAGAATGAGGGCAAGCTGATCTTGAGAATGTAGAGCATGGTTAACAACATGTGACCTATATATTCTGCTGTGGACGTCAACTCTTGACCTGCAGGTGGGCAACAAAGCTCAAGTCGGTGACCTTCAATGGCTGTCAGTTTAAAGATTGACCAAACGAGTTTGTGAGGGTGAGATGTCAAACCATTAGTGCGTAGATGTTACTTAAAGGGACAGTTTCCCATAAAACGAAGTCATTCTCATCATTTACAACCACCTGAGTGTGAATAAGTCATCAGGAAATTTTCGTTTATGGGTGAACTGTCACCCAAACTAATTAATGTGTTTCTTCCGTTGAACACAAAATAAGATATTCTGAAAAATGTTTGGGAAAAGCAGCTATTGACATCCATAGTAGGAGCAAAACATGCTATAGAAGTCAACGGTGTTTTTCAGAATTTGTGTTCAACAGAAGAAAGAAACTCAAACAGGTTTAATGACAGAATAAATGATGACAGAATTTTTATTTTTGGGGTGAACTGTCCCTTTAAGAGGCAATTCATTCGCAACTTAAACTGAAAATAAAGAGTTAAAGGTCCCATGAAGTTCAAAAAATTGTGTTTTGTAGATGTTAGTTTCTGTATTATTCATTTTTAGGACATATATAAGTTAGTGTGCCCCAAAACAGTGACAAAATTAGCATTTAGAAGATATAAAACTGATATAAACATGTAAAACTTGTAGTCTGTCACTTCATAGTTTAGTTTCTTATAAAATCTTGACCAATCAAATGCTCTCTAGTATCTGACAATGCCCCGCCCCTTTCATGATGCTTCTTATTTGCTTTTCATTTGATGTCCTTGAGCTCAACCGCTCTCACTGGCAGAGTGATGATAAAACAACACGCTGTTTAAAAAGAGGAGGAGCTACACCATGTCACACCCTCTCTTTGTTTTTCGGTTGAGATTACGCCCAACATCGATTACAAATGCATATTTAAAGCACTTTATTGGCCCTCCATTTGTTGTTGTCTGGCAGGAGCAATTTTAGCTTAGCTTAGCATAGATCATTGACTCAGATTAGACTGTTAGCATCTCACTTAAAAATGACTAAAGAGTTTCAACAATTTTCCTATTTAAAGTCTTCTGTAGTTACATCATGTACCGAGACCAACAGAAAACCAACAGCAACTCTACTCTTGTTGCTGCATAAGAATCAAGGAACTTGATTATTTCATGGCTGAAACAGGTGCAATGATATTATGTAGCACCTGAAAATAGTCCCCAGCTTGGTAACTTCAAAGTGACCAGCACTAATTTCATTGCGCTTGCTGTGGCCATGGTACACGCATGTGTAGCTACAGAAGAGTCAAGCTTTAAATATGAAAAATAATGACTTTTTTGCACGTGCTAATGGTCTAATCCAATTCAATTATCTATGCTAAGCTAAGCTAAAAGTGCTCTCGCATGACCCGAAGATTGGCTGAATGGATTAAATATGGTAAAATTTCACATAAACATGTAAAGCTTGTAGTTTGTCACTTTCATCCGAATGGATCAATGGTTTTATTCGCATAACCTCATACTTTGGTCAAGATTTGATAATAAATAATCAAATGCTCTTCAGTATCTGACATGCCCCGCCCCCTTCAAGACGCTTCTCATTTGCATTTCATTTGATGTGCTTGAGCTTGACCGCTCTCACTGGCAGAGCGATGATAAAACAAAATGCTATTGGCTGTTTAAAAAGGGGAGGAGCTACACAATGTCACACCCTCTATTTGTTTTCCGGTTGAGATTACGCCCAACATTTATTACAAATGCATATTTTAAAGCACTTTATGAGCCCTTTAAAGGGACACTCCATTTTTTGTTGTCTGGCAGGAGCAATTTTAGCTTAGCTTAGCATAGATCATTGAATCAGATTAGACCGTTAGCATCTCACTTAAAAATGACTAAAGAGTTTCAACAATTTTCCTATTTAAAGTCTTCTGTTACATCATGTACCAATACCAACAGCAACTCTACTCTTGTTGCGGCATAATAATCAAGGAACTTGATTATTTCATGGCTGAAACAGGTGCAATTATCTTATGTAGCACCTGAAAATAGTCCCCAGCTTGGTAACTTCAAAGTGACCAGCACTAATTTCATTGCGCTTGCTGTGGCCATGGTACACGCAGATGTAACTACAGAAGAGTCAAGCTTTAAATATGAAAACTATTGAAATTTTTTGCAAGTGCTAATGGTCTAATCCGATTCAATGATCTATGCTAAGCTAAGCTAAAAATGCTCTCGCATTACCCAAAGAGTGGTTGAATGGATTAAAAAATGGTGAAACTCCACATAAACATGTAAAGCTTGTAGTTTGTCACTTTCACCCGAATGGATCAACGGTTTTATTCACATCACCTACTTTATTTTCTTAAAAATATGATAAAACAAAACGCTATTGGCTGTTTAAAAAGGGGAGGAGCTACACCATGTCACACCCTCTTCTTGTTTTTCGGTTGAGATTACGTCCAACATCGATTAAAATTGCGTATTTTAAAGCACGTCATGGGGCCTTACAAGGGACACTCCACTATTTGTTGTCTGGCAGGAGACATTTTAGCTTAGCTTAGCATAGATCATTAAATCAGATTAGACCGTTAGCATCTCACTCAAAAATGACTAAAGAGTTTCAATAATTTTCCTATTCAAAGTCTTCTGTAGTTACATCATGTACCGAGACCAACAGAAAACCGACAGCAACTATACTCTTATTGCTGCATAATAATCAAGGAACTTGATTATTTCATGGCTGAAACAGGTGCAATGATATTATGTAGCACCTGAAAATAGTCCCCAGCTTGGTAACTTCAAAGTGACCAGCACTAATTTCACATGGTACATGCCGGTGTAGCTACAGAAAAGTCAAGCTTTAAATAGGAAAACTATTGAAACTTTTTGCAAGTGCTAATGGTCTAATCCGATTCAATTATCTATGCTGAGCTAAGCTAAAAGTGCTCTCGCCAGAGCTGAAGATTGGCTGAATGGCGTAAAAAAAATTGGTAAAACTCCACTGTTTAACTCTAGGTTAGTAGTAAAATGAGCTTGTTTAAAAAAAGGTTGCGTGTTTCTTGCACAGGTTTATTATGTCTATAGTATTTTTAATAATTCATTAAATCCTACAGAGTAATTTATATTTTTTTATTTAAAATTCATGAACTATATCAGTTTTAACTTGAAAAAAACCCCAAAACATACCACTTTTCTTTATTTCACACATAGGCCTTCAGTAGTGGCCGCACTTTACTGTTGCTTTTGGCTCATTATTAATGCATCTGCCCAGAAAGACTCATAATTATTCCTGACAGTGTCCTTTTGATCATAATAACCATGAAATGAGCCAAAGCCCAGAATGCAGAGCAAATGTATCATTGTGGACAATATTGCCTGGTAGTTTGGCTGACCACAGGGAGCAGAATCATCAGCTCATTTGTTTTGAGTGAAACTGAGCCAAAAGCACTTGTTGTCCTCAACCGACCTTCTCTTTTCTGTAACTTACGAGCATTTATAGTTCTGCTATCAGCTGGAAAAGGAAAGTTCACCAAAACAGACTGTGATAGTGACAGTTTGAAATGTTGAGGTCGAAGGACAGTGTGCGGGTTATGCAATGCGTTTCAATGGGGCCTGGATTTTTTTTGTTTTTTAGAGAAAGGTCATTTTTGGACACAATCAGGATCATCTTGTACTGTTTTAGGATATACATAATGTAGTTTTGTAAATATTATATAATTATTGAGATTGGTAAGAATTTATTCATATTTATTTTAGATTTTTTAAATTATATTTAATAATAATTGTCATCTTTTAGATCTGTTTTCTTGTACGCCAGTTATGTTTTGTTTGAATTACCATAGTAGTAATTTATAGTAATTCAGTAGTACCTCAAGTTAAAGCATCAGTGAGAAATATTGCCTGGGAAACTATACCTAACAACATCCGTTAACATCTAATTTATTCATTCATTAAGTTTTCTTCGGCTTAGTCCCTTTATTAATCTGGGGTCGCCACAGTGGAATGAACCGCCAACTTATCCAGCATGTGTTTTACACAGCGGATACCCTTCCAGCTGCAACCCAGTACTGGGAAACACCCATACATACCCATTCACAGACATACACTACGGCCAATTTAGTTTATTGAATTAACCTATAGCGCATGTGTTTGGACTGTGGGGGAAACCGGAGCACCTTGAGGAAACCCACACGAACACAGGGAGAACATGCAAACTCCATACAGAAATGCCAACTGACCCAGAAGGGATTCGAACCAGCGACCTTCCTGCTGTGAGGCAACAGTGCTAACCACTGAGCCACCATGTCGCCAACATCAGTTAACATTTAATTTATTTTTATGAAATTTAAAGTAACAAAGTCTTCATGCAGCATAACAACAGACGGTTTAATATCGTAACTATTTCCTATTATAAAACAGACCTTGATTCAGATCGGCTGAGCCGTGTTCAAAGCTGTAATACTAGAATTACTGTGATTATGAGATTACAACTATAACCGCTGTTCATATTAAACAGTTGTTCAAACGTGTAAGTCTGTAGAACTCATAATCATCTCGAAATTATGGATATTTATGTCATGTTGTGAATGCTATGTGGATTAATGTTTGTGCTTTCGTCTTTTAACTCCAAACTCTTTGCTTGTCAATGCCGTAATGACGTAATGAACGCACTGACACACTTACTTAATGTTACACAATAACAAATGAACACATTTCTGCCATTACATGTGCTGTGTGCTTACTGTTTTGGGGAAGGAATAATTGCTGATTTTATTCATTCATTCATTTTCTTGTCGGCTTAGTCCCTTTATTAATTTGGGGTCGCCACAGCGAAATGAACCGCCAATTTATCCAGCATATGTTTTACGCAGCGGATGCCCTTCTAGCTGCAACCCATCTCTGGGACACTCATACTCATAGACTACGGACAATTTAGCTTACCCAATTCACCGATACCACGTGTCCTTGGACTTGTGGGGGAAACCGGAACACCCGGAGGAAACCACGCGACTATGGGGAGAAATGCCAACTGACCCAGCTGAGGCTCGAACCAGCGACCTTCTTGCTGTGAGGCAATCATGCTACCCACTACGCCACCATGGCGCCCTAATTGCTGATTTATTTCTGATTATTACACTGTAAAAAATGCTGGGTTCCACACAATCGATTTGTGTTGGGACAACATGAAGGAATTAAGTCACTGATTAGTTTTTACTAATTGAAGTGGATCGAACATAAAGCAATTATTCAATCATTCATTTAATTTGGCTTAGTCTCTATTACATAGGTTGTCACAGCGGAATGAACTGCCAACTATTCCAGCATATTTTTTATGCAGAGGATGTTCTTTCAGCTGCAACCCAGTACTGGAAAACATTCATTCACACACACACACACTCACTATGGTCAATATAGTTTATTCAATTCATCTACATGTATTTGAGCTGTGGGGGAAACCGAAGCACCCGGAGCAAACCCACACGAACACGGGGGAGAACATACAAACTCCACACAGAAATAATAACTGGTCCAGCCAGGACTCGAACCAGCGACCTGCTTGCTGTGAGGCGAACGTGCTAACCACTGAGCCACCATGCCACCCCATGAAACAAATAGGTTGTCCAAATAACCCCTCAATAGATGTGTTGTTTTGGCTCATTGTAAATAAGTAGGTTTAATGGCACACATAATTCTTTTGAATATCTGGTGGTGGTGATTTTATTATTTTTAACAATCTTTTTTATTGAGATGTAATAGAAATATGACAATATAACATCACAATCATATTTACATCTTTTTCAATATAGAAGGAAAAACAAAAGAATACACACACACACACACAAATAAATAAACAGGGGGGGGGGTACAGGTTGTTTAAATTAGTAACAGATTATTTTAGAAAAAACAAAAGATTAGGAAGAAATTGTTGAATAAATGTGTCATATATAGAAGGCGTGCACCATATCATCAATATGGCAATGGTTTGTTTTACTGGTGGTGGTTTTTTTCTAATGATTCAACGAAGCGGAGTGAACTATTCCTCTATGGTTACCTCATCAAAAGACATTAATCAGTTGTTGTATTTCAATACATTTGTCAGATTTTATCCTCAAACCGCTGCTGTGTGTGAGACCACTTTCTTACACAACTCGCACAAAGCTTCTCTTTTATTTTGGTGTGATTTTTGTCAGCTGTAGGATGTGAAGTAACTGAAATCACAGGGCGTAGTGATATGAAACTGCAATGCGGTTACAACCTGCCTTCAACTACATTAGCTGTGCGTTTATCTTAAAATCATCACGCACCTTAGAACGCTCATCCGCCGATCATTCAACAGCATAAAAAAGCACAACCGTTATGAATCTGTGGTTTATGGTGAACGCAGAACAACTAAAGGGGTTTTTAAGAAACTTTGTTGTGCTTAAAATACGCATGAACCGGAAGCTGCAGCCGTTTTTTTTCTTCGTGTTGTGAAGCAGTTCCTAGAGAATGAAATATCAGATGAGGTAACAGTGGGCGTGGCTTGTTTTTTCTACTGCGAGCCGATTCCCAGCTAACAGGGAACGTTCCCAGAACATTCACTAACGTTCTTTAAAAGTTGTGAAAATGTTAGCACAGAACGTTATCAATGGAACGTTTTTAGAATGTCTTTATAACGTTGTTAACGTTCTTGTAACGTTGTTAAAAACGTTCTTAGAACAAAGTTTTAGAACGTCTACAGGATGTTATTTGTACTTAATGAACGTTCTCATAATATTGATGAAAAACGTTCTTATAACAAAGTTCTTTGAACGTCTTCAGGACGTTATTTGTACTTCATGAACGTTCTCATCGTAGGTTTTATGCACGCTGTAAGATCGTTATGCTAACCATAAAGAAACGTTCTAGCAACAATAAGCATACTGGACATTTCAACGTTAATGGAATGTAACAAATAAACGTTCTTACTAGAACATTATATTTTGGTGGAAATTTAGGTTTTGAAAACATTGTAAGGACGTTATGCTAACAATAAAAAGACGTTCTAGTAACATTAAGCAAACGGGACATTTCAACATTCTCGGAACGTTACAAATAACATTATGATAACGTTCTCACAACCTAAATTTGTTAGCTGGGTTGGATGTAGTAAATTCATTCAGAAAGATTGGGAAAGGGGTTTTGGAGGTGTTATTGCAACATAACAGACACCTCCTCCTCACCATTTCTGTTTGTTGTCGAAACTGACGTTATGAGGGGGCGTGGTTAAGTATGTTAGCCACGCCCAATACCTCAGACAGACGTAATCTGAGAATTTAACTGAAAATAAACAGGCAGTGCGTTTGAGATTTTAATTAAAGATTACAAGACAAACTATTGTTTCCTAATGACATGCGCAGATGAGTTGTTCACCCCAAAATTAGCAATGTGAGCTAATAAAATCATATGGTTAGTTTTTATTGCATTTGTACTTTTAACAAGATTTTAGCTGTTGTAGATTTACGGTAAACACTGTTTTATTTTTTAATAAACTATTAATAAATACACTTTTCAACAAAGTAAACATTTCCAGCACATTTAAAACGTATATATAATTACTATATATATAAGTAATTATAAGTATATATCTGTATATATAAGTATAAGTATATATCTGTAATGTCATCTCAAATTGGAAGCAGCACTGAAAGTAAACGTGTTATGCTGCCCCCAAAAACTGTCCCGTGTACAATCTCTTCCTAACGTGGAACAATGAGCACCATCTGTAAAATGTGACTCAATGCGTAGTATCTGCCTTTACACACGAGTGCCACGTGCGGGGAGGGGGGTGTGCAAACAGATAGGATCGACCAATCACGTCGCATACACAAGCGGATTGGTTCTCGTGCAGTCCAATCAGCGCGCCGCCTTTGATCCGGCAGCCAATGGGAGCGCGGCCTCCGTTGGCTTTTGTTCAGCACGTGTAGCTGTTCACATGTCGTCCCTCGCTGTAAAGTGACGTGAGTGGTGAAAGGAAGAGGATAGAAGTCCAAAATTTCACTCAGGACAATAGTGCGTGCGATCAAGACAATCTTCGCGAGCAATAAACTTCATATAACCACTTTTAGGCGGACGAACAACGCTTCAGGTCGTGTGAGTGGCGCTGGGAACGAGGTTGTTGTGGTACCGACCCAGAAACGACACAGCATCAAGGTAAGGGAATGCTTGCGGGTGTTTTTCTGGAAAAACATATAGCGAATTAATCTGTTATTCATCCAGAAAGGCTCCAACTGTTATCATCGACCTTGCTTTGCGTGTTTACGCCATGCTAAGCTGAATGATCCGTTTGTTTTGATAACTGTGATCATTATTATTATAATACCTCAATATAATAATCGTGATAAAAATGAATATTTCATAATTTAATTTAGTTTTTCTTTTTTCAACTTGATACTAGTAAACGTGGATGTCGTTTTGGCATCGCTGCTGTTTTTGCACGTGTGCGATTTTTAGAAATTCTACACAGAATTATATTTCAGTATTATTTATGTGTATATTATGGAATATTTATTACAGTTTATTTAACACGTGATCAGACGTATGGATAAACAACACACCCACATATAGTGCAAGAGGTTAGTCAATAAACACAGACAAATAGTATGTGTTAACAAAATACTAGTGTTGTGTAAATGATTATCATACTTATATTTATTTTTCCTCATTTAAAATGATATTTTATATAACAAAACTACCAAGCTGTCCATCTGGTGGAAGTTCATGTGTCTTAATGGCACCGCCTAGCTGTTTATTTTTATGAGGCACATGCCGTTGAGTGTGTGTTTTTTTTCGACTTGTATATTATGAAACCCTACTCCGTATTTATAGACGTCCATCTAAACAGCACTGTAGGCGTTATATAGCCATGTTCATATTATATTCATGTGCTTCTCAAACGCCCTTTAGGTATACAGCACTGTTTTTTTGAGACGCAGCCCAAATGTGGTATTGTGGCTTTTCACCTAGTGATAGGAACATGGCGTGCTCCAAATCGCAGTAATTATGGTATCTCCATGATCTCTCTTTTGGTTTTGGAAAGTATCCCGTGTTCCTTCATCTGTTTTAAGCACGCTTTCCATTGCCAATTGTTTGTTGAGTGCTTAAACCTCTCTTGTTTCGTGACTGAAAGAAACTGGATGTTTCTGTACATTTTTTTTTACTTCAACAATACGTTTTTTTCCGCAAGTCCAGTCAGGCCAGAAGCTCAGCTTTCTGCTTTTCCTGCTAACATATAAAAATGTGTATGTACACAGTAATTACAAGTGTTTAACATTTTTGAAAAATTTTTCCTTCAGGGATGAACCTAACATTACAGTACAGACAGTTATAATGTTACAAAGCATTTTGTCTTGCATAATATTCTTGTAATTCATAAAAACATGCACTAAGTAGGATAAAACGTATTAGAATGATTTCAGAAAGATCACCTGACATAAAGGCTGGGCCGATAAACGATATTTTATCGAATATCGATCAAATTTATGTCGATAACAATGATAAACTCTGGATTTTTTTTACTCTATTTTGTTCTAAGATCCAACCACACAGCAGAAATGTTTAACAATGGGAATCTAAAAGGGTGTTGATATTAGAGATGCACCGAATTGGACCCTCTATTTTTTTGTGGCTTAAGTCATTGTTGGGATACTCGTTTAAATCTGGAAGCATTAACAACAGATATTGAAGTATATATTGTTATTGTTAAATATGGAAAAGAATTCAATGAGATTTGGTATATGAGGGTTAATGAGACTTTCGTGAGATATCGCCCAGTCCTATACGTGACACTGATTAATACTCCTGGAAATTTAGCTTTATCACATATAAAAAATGTTTTAAAATGTTGAAATAAAAAAACTTTATGTATTAAAGTCACAATATTAATATCTAGAATGCTAAATTTTAAACATTATATGTATTTTTAATTTACAGGAGACCACTATATATTCTGTTTTGCTCACAAATTTGACTTGTTTATTATAATTTATGAACTTCAGTATTCATTTCTTCCATGTTTGCAGTTTTGACAAGGATTTACAAGCACAGACTAGTGTTGTGTCAACTAGCCCTTTCCTCTATTGTCGTGCTCTTTGTTTACATGCACTTAGACGTATTACAGGATTGAAATCACTTGCTGTGATCATTTCAGCTTTAAACAATCCGACACCTCACACATATCTGTTTCTCCCACCTCAGTAATGCTATCACCGGGGAGTCCTTCCAAATGGCAAACGCAAGATTCCCTCTCCTCCACCCCGAGTCTCATGTACAGCGAGAGTGAGCAGACGGAGGATGAATCAGAGGTCTTCTCCTCTGAGAGCGAGTCGGCGGGAGTTCCGAAACCACTCTCCTTGGCCAACGGGAGCTCGCCCAATTCAGACACTCGCCACAGCTTTATGAACCAGAGGAGCAATAACGTTGTAAATGGGCAGACTGGGCAGATCTCAGCCCCAACCGTGAGGATTCCTACAGAAGGAGACCTGAGGTTTGCACGCAAAGTGAGTCTCAAAATCCGTTTTCTCATGCTCTGTGATTTGGATTACAGTGTCAAGTTTACTTATAGATGTTTCAAAATCAGTTTTGAAATGAAGCGTTCTGTAATCATTTAATACATTCGTTCATCTTGAGAACACAAGAGAAGATGCTGTTAATTGAATCGGATATATACTGGTCATCCAAATCCAGTCTAGGATGCTTCAGAATAGTCATGAAATTAAAAAAAAAGAGCTAAAAATCATGCGAATCAGGTTGTTTAAAGTCTTCTGAAGAAAAGAGATGGCTTTTTTGTGATGAATCGATTCATTTTCATAATTCTTTCAACATTTTTACCTAAGCATAAACTCATGTGCAACCATGCCTTCTTGATTCAAGTGTAAATCTCATTGTTTGTCATATGTCAGTTTCCCTGACCAAATTTGTCTTCTGGTTAAATATTTATACGTAACTAAACCAGTATGGGGGTGGCGTCGTGGCTCAGTGGTTTGCACGGTCGCCTCACAGCAAGAAGGTAACTGGTTCGAGTCCCGTCTGGGCCAGTTTGGATTTCTGTGTGAAGCTTACATGGTGTGGGTTTCCTTTGGGTGCTCCAGTTTCCCCCATAGCCCAAAGACATGCGCTTTAGGTCAAATTAATAAACTAAATTGGCCGTAGTGTGTCTGTGTGTGTATGTGAGGGTGTACAGTGTTTCCCTGTAATGGGTTATGGCTGGAAGGGCATCCGCTGCATAAAACATGCCGGATAAGTTGGCGGTTTATTCCGCTGTGGTGATAAATAAAGGGAATAAGCTAAAGGAAAATGAATGAATGAATAAACCAGTATGTGAATAAGATTAAACGGCTTAACGTTTCTTCTGTTAAACAGAAAATAAGATATTTTGAAGAATGTTGGAAACCTGTAACCATTGACTTCCACAGTATTAGTTTTTCCTACTATGGAATTCAATAGTTAACAGCTTCTAACATTCTTCAAAATATCTTCTTTTGTGTTTGACAGAATAAAAGAAAGTCATAAAGGTTTGGAATCGTGTAAACAGCGAGTAAATTTTATTATTATTTTTAAAAAATATTTTTAATGTCTAAAGATTAACACATTTCATTTTAAATTACTTTAGGGTGAGTAAATGCGGGCAAATTATAATTTATCTTTTTTTGTCAAATATATTTCACCCTGATAAAAAGTAGTTTCTAATTTCTCCTAGCCATACACATAAGCAGTTTGTTTTTGTTGTTGCTTTGCCTTTAAGAGGTGCCTCTTTGAATGTGAAATCCACACCATGTGAAAATCTCTCGCACACCAGCTTGTGAGTTTGCTGTCATGTCAAATATAGCCTGTAACTGGTGGTCTCCAATATAAGCCTCTTTCAAAGAGTGTGACAGATGCGTACACGCTGAACACAGATCGAACCACCGATTTAAACCATCATAATTTTTGTTCAAACTAGATGGATTTAGCATGACATTACATGACAAACATCTGACGGCCTAGGAGGCATCACTGACGTCTAACTGTGGGTGATCATGTTGTTCTGCGTGCAAGTGTTTAATACCACAAAGCTTTGGAAATTCTGCATGAGTCATTTCAGTTCTGAATGTTCTGAATGCTACAATGTTTTTGTCATGCAATCTCAGGCTCTTATTTCGAACAATCAAGAGCTTGAATATTCATAGGATGGTGCTCTGTATTTTTTGAAGTGGTTTTGTATGTTTTTAAATGCAGCTGTGAGGGTTTTTTGTAAATATGTGTTAAAATGTGTCTTGCAGTGCTCAGAGCTGAATGGGTACATCAGGCCTCTACTGGAGCTGCTGAATGGGTTGAAAACAGGACGATATGAGAAAGGTAATGAATGGGAGGGGGAAAAACAATGCATGAAATTTTATCAACTGTGACAGAAAATGAATTATATTGGGCTGGTCTGCTTTTAATGATTATTTATTAAATGAACTCACTCAAGGAGGTATTCAGCAAAGTGTCAGCAGAAATATGTTTAGAACATTTATCATATATTAACATTAAAAGTCTTCTCTAATGTATGTATTCATTTGTTTGTGGTGTTTAATTGTATATTATTTACTAATGAAGTGTTTTGGCATGAAAATAGCCATTGTTCCTGACATGGCATATCAAAATAAGATATGATTAAATGTTTCACTGCACATATATATACAGTATATGATGCTATATAATGATTATGCTTTATATACATGCTATATAAATCACTATAAATTTGCTATACAAATTCAGTTTATTAAATAAATACTCAAAGTTAAACTCACTATTAATGCAGCAAGCATTTTTAGTTTTAAAAGACGTCTGATAGACATCTGTGATTGGCTTAAAGTGGCTAAAATGGGTCTGTGAGTGAAAATCTAATAGACATCTAAAAACAGACTAGTCAACAAATAGACTGGAATGAGTGACTAGACATGAGGTGAAGTCTAATCTGTATTGATGACGAGTCTAGTTTTGGTCTGTTGTTAGATGTCTGTTGTTTTTGTATATTCACGTCGGTAACACTTTATTTTGATGGTCCATTTGAGTATTAGTAGACTGCCTGCTTAATATCTGTTCATGCTGACATTTAACAGTTTATCAACAGACATTTAACTGACTATAAGAAACTTTGCAAGTACATGTCAACTTACACTAACACTAACCCCAAACCCAACCTAACAGTCTACTTATAATCTAATGAGAATTAGTTGGCATATAGATGCAATATAACCTACATTCAACAAACGGACTGTCAAAATAAAGTGTGACCTTCACGTCTAATATATGTCTATGTTTGGATGTTTATTAGAGGTCTTTTATACATTAAAAAATGCTTGCCAGGAAGCATTGAGCATCAAATTAGCATATTATGGTGCTTTCTGAAGCATCATGTGACACTGTCTGTTGTTTTTTATATTGATATCTAATAGACATCTATGTTTGGATGTCTATTAGAGGTCTTTTATACATTAAAAAAATGCTTGCTAGGAAAAGAGCTTAATCATTTTCAACATAAAGGTTTCTTAAGCATGAAATTAGCATATTATAATAATTTTTGAAGGATCACGTGACACTGATCAGTAAATACTGATCAGTATTTGTTGTTTTTGTATACTGGCATCTAATAGACATCCATGTTTGGATGTCCATTGGATGTCTTTTAAACATAAAAAAAATGCTAGCCGGTAATTAGCTTAATCGTTTTCAATATAGTTTCTTGAAAAACTTTAGCTTTTGATCAGATTAGCATATTATAATGCTTTCTGAAGGATCATGTGACAGTGAAGAGTAAACACTGGAGTAATGATAATGACAATTTAATTTAGCTTTTACCATATTTTTATTTTAAATTAATAAATCCTTGATGTACATCAGGGATTTTAGAAGACATTTCAAACATTTGACCAGTAGTTTATATCATTTTACATGCAATGAAATGAAATGGCAGATAAAGCAGCAAAAATCTCCTTGAAAGTGACAAAATGTTTAATTCCTCCTGAGGACTTGAAACCCACAATTATTCTGTACATAAACGAAACATGGCATGGGACAACTGCAAAAATAATAAATTAACCCGAAAATAAATGAAAGACACTTAGCAAATTATAATTTTGAGACCAGGCATGATTAAACTGTCTATACTAGATGTCGAATTAGACATTCTAGGTTGACTCGTTTGTATTTACTCAATAACGAAGACCCACCGAAATGTAATTGCTGCCAGGCTGCTCATACTATCAAACATATTTTGTTGGAATGTGGAAGTTTGAATACAATTAGACAATTATTATAAGGAGACTACTTTGATGGACATTTTTAAAAAGCAACCACCAGGAAGAATCTTCAGTTATTTATCAAAAATTGAACTGAAAACTCATATTTAACTTTGAAGATATTTTTGTGTGAATTTTATTTGTGTATAATTTATGTATTTATTCAAGTAACTTTTTTTTATTGTAATATGAATTTGTTTTTAACATGTAATATTTTTATGTATATCCATCTTGCCGTGAAATAGCCATAAGTTGCTGATGTGGCAGTATATAAACAATAGATAAATTTTAAATGCAATCATTGTGTTAATTGTATTCCTATGTTTTTTATTTGGCAGGTTTGAGCTCATTTCAGCAGAGTGTTGCCATGGATCGACTGCGAAGGATTGTGGGTGTTCTACAAAAACCTGACCTTGGGTATTTTTCAGTTTGATTTTTTGCACTTTCACCACTGAGGCCATCCTCATTATTGTATCCAACACATATAACGCACTTTTCTAAACAATATTTCTTTGCGTACATGCACAGGGAGAAGTACATGGGCACTCTTCTGCAGCTGGAGATGATGCTGAAGGTCTGGTTTCCTCAAATCAGGCCTCAGCATCGTGACGGCACACACTCTTCGCTCCACAGTCTCATGGCTAATCTGCCGCCACGCTGGAACCAGGATCAATTACACATTCCTGTCAAGGTAAGCTCCTCAAATGCCCATCTAGAATAGAAGCACAAAAATGACCCTTTTAATACCTACTTTAACTAATTAAATGTCCTTTTTTGCCTGCATGTTTTTGTTAGTTCATGGCTGTGAATTAGTGTCAGTTATCGTCTATAACTATCACTTCAAGATGATGATTTAAAAGAAGACAAAACAAGCAGAAATATAGGCTAAAATAATTATTCCTTTTATTTATTGACCTTTTTATTATTAAATAACTACAATTCTTGCAGTCCCTGGAAAACATGGATGTGTATAATAGCAACACTTTGATTTCTAGACCTGGGCAAAATCTGTATTTTATAGAAATGTTTTAATTTCACCATCATTTCTTTTCTTAAATCTACTTTACACTATGAAAAATAATGATAGGGTATATGCTGAAGGACTTTTAATTTTCAGTAACCTTGGTCAAGTGCTTCGGGTGAGCTGTATGTTTTCTTTAATAATCAAATATCTCCACTGTCTCATTGATATATACGATATAAAGTGGGTCTCAGAAGTGCAAGAAGCACTGCGTTAAATTCAGTATTTCTGCGCCAGCCTGCTGATCCTAACAACGTGTGCGTGTAAACAGTCTTTCATCTAGTTTTACCCTTGAACAACTAGGTGAATGCTGAAATCTGTTTAACCGATTATATTTTGATAACATTACAACATCAATGCTGTAAAGGGAATGTATAAAATTCGAAAAAAGTCACATTAGTCTTTCACAGGAAGTTGATCAGTATGGGAAGAAACACTAGACGTGCATATAGCCCATTAGACTCCGGAGCAAAATAGTTCCCATTGAAACTGTAATATTTCATCTCAGTGCCCCAAATTCTTTTTTTAATAGGTTTCCAGTTCTTCTTTTTTTCAATATTTAAAAATTCTGTATTATAATTTGCATATTTATAATAATAATTTGCATGCGTTTTTGAGGCCTGTGACTTATAATAATTTTAAAAGTATTCATAAATTGTACCGATTGTAACTTAAATACCAATTCATTTTATTAATAATTATTTATACAACAAAGACTATGTAGACTATATTTGACTATTTTACATTTGGTTATTCAATTAGTGTACCAGAATGCTGTTAGACTCTGAAAGTGATAAATTACTGTTTATTTCATTTATATCTTTTTCTGGATTAATATGCTTGTAGAGATTGTTTATTAGGTTTTATGCAGATGCACCTACAGAATTGTCCCAATCAGAATCCGTTTTATTGCCAAGTGTGCTTCACACACACAAGGAATTTGCTTTGGCTACATAAGCTTCCAGTGTACATAAAGTGACAAGTGACAACACAGAATTAATATGAAAAAAAGACGATAGACATTAAACAGAGATGCAGTCAGTCCAAAAATTTGTTATAAATGTACAGGATATAAGGTGCTGTGTACAAATGTGTAAGAAGTATTGCATTGTATATTGTTATAAAGTGCTGTGTACAAGTGCGTATGAGAAAGTATTGCACGTTTATTGCACAATAGGAAAAGATTAACTGTTCATGAGGTAGTATTAACTGTAAATTTATTCCAAATAGAATTTTTTAATCATCTGATGAAATTGTATTCATATCGCATTATATAATCGCAGAATAACAAAATCGCAATGTTAGATTTTTCCGATATTGTGCAGTCGTTATTAGTGATAAAAGTATTTACATAATCTATAAGTGTGTACTATGTGTATACATGTATAAATACATAGACGTACTGTTCATAAAATACAAAAACATACACACACAAACACAAATAAGTTTTGATAATATGAACTTTTTCCTCTGAATGTGATTAATTGTTTGACAGCACTAATAATTAAATTCAGTTTCAGGTTTGTCCTGCACAGAAAAGAATCACTTAATAATCGCACTTTTAAGCACTGCAGGCCAAATGAATTATGTAATCATAATTATGTGGGTGTGTTGGATGGATATCAGAAGTTTCTTTGATGTGTGTGTGAGACAAACAATAATGACGCGTCTTACAAAAATCAGTTTAGCCTTTTAAAATTCTGATAATAATAGATTTCATTTTATTAAAAACAACAACAACAGTGGCACTATGTAAACAACTTTATTTTGAAGGGTTAAAATCGTTAAAATAAATACATTTTTGGTTTGTTGTCAGCCTGTAAATAAATAAATATAGATATATACAAGTAAATTATTAAATATTATACTTGTGTGGTGCAGCTTTTTTCCTCTATGGGCCTAGGCATTACTTTAAATTGATCCACAAGGATTAATTATCTATATTAGCAGGTAACATTTTAAATATGAATTTTGATTACTTTCTTTCTTCATGTTACGAAACTCTTTTTGTATTGTTGACGTAACACTAGAACAGGCGTCTGTCTGTGCTGTCTTGAATTCAGTGCTTGCTTTCATTACTTTAGCTTTTATTCTCATGCACTGACTCGTTCACTAAACTGGTTTACGTTCTCTCTCGCTGATGGCTCCAGTGCTGATTCAGCTTTGCAAACCGCAGCCAACGTGAGCCAGACTAGAGCCAATGTGTTAAAAAAAAACTAGCCTGACAGATGCTCACTAACAGCCTGAAATTGGCTCACAGCCGACTGTCAGTGTCACTGTCCTTATAACACCATTTCTGTGTAGAATTAGTTTTAAAAAAATCTGAATTACTGTAGTGTTTGAATTAAAGTATTTATATTTGTTACAAGTTTGTAATACATAGATATAAACAACTGGAACATTTTTGTGGCCTTTGAATATTATTATGGACAGTGGAGGGCGTTGGAGTTAAAACATGTTGAAATACTAAAGGTTTTTCTCTTTTGCAGTGAGCCACAAGTCATAACTTCAGTGATTCTTACAACAAATGTCGCAGTTTTATTCTTGCATAGATTATCTGATATTTATATATAACAATAATAATTAATTATTATTTAATAATAATAATAATTCCTTTTCTGTAGTGCTTTTCTGGACACTCAAAGCGCTTTACACATTTTAGGGGGAATCTCCTTATCCATCACTAGTGTGCAGCATCCACATAGATGCGACGGTAGCCATATTGCGCCAGATTGCACACCACAGGAGTGGAGACAGAGTGATCAAGCCAGTTATGAAATGGGGATGGTTAGGAGGGTAAATTTGGCCAGGATGTCGGTGGTTAAACCACCTCTCGTTTTCAAATGACATACTGAGATTTTTAACGACCACAAAGAGTCAGGACCTCAGTTTAATGTCTCATCTGAAAGACTGTAATATAGCAGTATAGAGTCTCCATCAATATACTGGGGCGTCTGGACCCACACAGATCACAGGTTGAGCACCCCCTGTTGGTATCACTAACAGCACTTCTGGAAGCAACCTAGCTTTCTCATGTGGTCTCCCATTCAGGTACTGACCGGGCACAGCTCTGATTAGCTTTAGTGGGCGACCATGTGGGAGTTACAGAAAGCTAGCTGCCAGCATTAACATTTGTTACCCTGGACTACAAAACCAGTCATATATATTTTTTTTTTTATTAAATGGAAAATCTGGGAACTATCGAAATAATGATAATTTTCTTTAAAGTTTTCTAAATGAAGTGTGAATGCACATAACCAAAATGTTTTTTTAATAATTACACTTGCACATTTACAAAATAACTTCATGGAACATGATCTGTATTTAATATTCTATTGATGTTTGGAATAAAATTCAAATCTATAATCTTATTAACCCAAAACATACATGTGCAACATATATTTTGTGGTCCAGGGTCACATTTTATTCTAGAAAGAAAACTAAAAAGAATTATAGATTTTTTTTTTGTTTTGTTTTCCTCTTGTCTATTCTAGTATTTTCAGAATATGTAGTGATAAAAAGCATATTCAAAATATCTTATTAAAATCTTAACCACAAAATTTGTGCTACAAATGTATGCAAATAATGCCTTCTTTAGAAAACTTTAATTCTTCATTTAATCAATTAACTGGAAAAAGAAGGTCATGAGCGTTTGGAAGAAATGTTGTGCTGGTTTCAGCTTGTCATTTTTGAATCAGAAATCAGAATCAGAAAGAGCTTTTGTTGCCAGGTACAGTATGCTTACACATATGGTGACAGAAGTTTCCACAGTGCAACAGAATGACAGTGACAGGACAAAAGAAAACCACTGATAATAACGGAGCTAATAATAATAATAATAATAAGGACTAAATGGAGAATAAAAATAGAAAATCTGACAAATGTAAGTGAATATTACTTTATACAATATTATATGTATACCTATATTCTGTGTCAAACTGTGTGCTGTTAAATAGGTGTATGCGTGTATAAAAAATGGTTTCTTTTTCTTTCTCACCACCTGCACTGTCTTGCTCTAAATTGCATCATATATTTTTTCTTTTTCAGAAGCGCAGATTGAGTTGGTCCGACTCAGACTCACAAGGATCTTCAAGCAGCAAACGTTTCTTAGAGGATGACCGAGGGCCGAGTCCCAGCGACACCAGCTCATGGCTCAGCAGCTCTGAGACCACATCAAGCGAACTCGAAGACGACAGCGCGATCTGCGCACACACAAAAAGCGAAACATCAGAATCCAAACTCGTCGAAAATGCCCATCTGCTCATTAAGGAAAAGACAATCTCCGTCGAGGAAACCTTTGGGACTGCAACAGGAAGACCACCTCCGCTTGTAATACCGCCGTCTGCCACAGGGGGCAGCGTTTTGGGCACGCAGGACTGTTCGGTGTCATCCACAACTCCCACTTCTGACTTGACAGGCAGTGGGAGTGAATCCGTAAAAGCAGAAGGGCCAAAAAAACAGGTTATTCGTAAATTACATCGCACAGAAACGTTACGCACGTAACAGTTTGTCGTATTTTTTTTTGTTTGTTTGTTTTCCTCCAGCCTATTGATATTGGGAACTCAATTTTTTCAGAACGCTTTTATTCAGTTAGTCTGACTTTACATTCTGCTGCATTTATGTACAACATACATGCTTTCATATAAACAGTACAACATAACAATTTGTCTTATACGCTTATGAACGTTTTCAAAGGTCAGAAAAGTGTCTTAAAATACGCGATGTAGGGACAGCTACGAAACACTGCTGCACCGCCTTTCATAATGACACAGGCTTCCAACAATATCTGCCACTTCACGAACACGGGACGTCAGATATCAACAGAAGAACGGTTTAATTGAAACATCCAGAAAACACGACTGCAGTCGCAATCTACCTTAATGTCCTTCGACTTGAACTGAGAACCACTTTTTAACATCGGATGAAATAGAAGTGCATTCTAACAGGCGGATATTTTTTTATTTATTGCGTCATTACTTGAAGATACTGAAATCACTTAAGCAGCCTTAAAACGAACGACCTTTCGAAGAGGCCACGTAAGGTGCGCCGCGGGTTGTTATGATAGCTCAATGTTGTATATTTATTACGAGACGAAGAGGATAGTCCCAGGAGCATTGTAAAGTATTCTATAATTACAAGAGCAAATTATCAGTTTATGGAAATAAACGTTTGCCAAAAACATTTGCACATTTATGTTCTTACGCTTCCATGTTGTTATTATTATAGTTAATTCAGTCACTGAAATCTAGTAGAATGCACAGCTAGCTTGTACTTACCCGAAAACTTTTTTTTTTTCAGAATTTGGAGATTTTGTCATTTTAGCCATTATCTAAAAGTGAATCATTAGTATGCAGAGTGTCACACACTGTAAATATCACACTGAAGAAGACTAGACTTCTTTGTAGAATATATTCTGGCATTAGAGATGCAGTATTTGGTTGTAGCTTCTTGAGGATCGAGAAAGAACCGTGTTGGTATGTTGACTGAGAGAAGCATGTTGTCACTGTCATGTTAAAACACACATGTAAGTATATTGGTGGAATCGTAATAGAGATTAAGCTATAAGGGAAAAGCGCGTATGAAGATATGTATTGTGATTAACATTTAATGACACCAAATGGCTTCATGCGGTTGTGGAGGTAGCATTTTGAAGATTTATTATTATTATTAATATTACTCTTGTTTGTTTCAGAAAAGTCGGCCATTGTAGCACAATTCTTAATCTGTATTCATTTTCAAGCCCATTTTTCTCTTTGTACGTCATTTCTTATTTTCTAAACGTTTTATTTGTCAAGGTTGCTGAAATGTTTTTCAACATGCTCCACTTTTTGATATCATTAAATGTTGAGAAAAATTTCTTATATTTTCATTTGTCCTTGTCTTTTATTCTATTTCACTTTCTTTTAGGCCTCCACATTGTGATAAAAAAAAAAAAATATATATATATAGTAGTCAGTAGGGGGTTTTGCCATTTAAAAACTGTTTTCTATATTAATGTATTTAAATTTTTTATTTATTTGTGGAAACTTTAGCAGGCATCGCTCCACTTTTCAGTATCACGCTATCCTTTGTAATATTTTGGGTGGATTTTTTGAGATTTTTGTTGTATATAAAAACATTTTATAACATCACAAGGGCGTTCCCTATCAAATAATTACTACTCATTTAAGTCCTTGTTGAATAAATCATTAATAATACAAAGGACTTCAAACCTCATTTGCAATTCAAAGGTATTTTAGGTATATAAAGATGCTAACATTTATATTTATATAGTTAAGTATGTATCTCATTTGTTTCACTGAATTTCAACTTATTTATATCTATTTAATTAAATATAATTCAAATATGTTCATGAAATATATAAAATGTTTGCTTTATTAACTAGTAATATGACATTCATGACATTAGTATAACGAGTTCACTAAGAAGTCTGCTTCTCACTAGTTTTCTCTGTCCGTGACTGACCTCTGTTGGTTGCCTGCAGGTTTTATGTTTTGAACTATACATATAGATATATATTTATTCAATATTCATTCAAATTAGACCAAATTTTGTTTCTGCACCCTGTGACGTTTTGACATTTTTCTTGTCATTATGATTTCAGACCACAGAAAGTAAACAAACAGGAAAATGTTTTATAAAAGAAAGAACGAAAGAAAGAAATAAAGACCGAAAGATAGATATATATGCAAACTAGATGCAAATACACTGTTGTTCGTTTGTGTAGTGCTTTTAATGTAAAAGTGGGTCTAATTTCTAATGGAGTCTCGAAATCCAGTCATGTTGCAGTTTCCTCACATGAACCTGTAAGCGGCAGCACCGCGACCACAAGACCTGGAAAATGGCGGCTGGCAGTGCAGGCGTTAGCGGCCACAACAGTGGCTCGTCGCCGCGTTTGGAGTCCACTCTGGACCGTCGCTTTCAGACTGTGTCCAACACCATGGAATCCATTCAGGGACTATCAACCTGGTGCATCGAGAACAAGAGATATCACAGCGTGATCGTGAAATACTGGATGAAGTGGCTGCGCAAATGTGAGTATTTAGCATGTTAGCCGGCTAATTTGAGCGCAGCGGTGATAAAACTCTTGTTTACCTGATCAAATCTGCGTCACCTGGGGTTCGAAACTGGACGTGTGTGGTATTTGTGCGAAAAAGTACCACACAAGTTACTGTGAGAGTCTAGTTTGTCTTCTTTAGTGCACTAGGCAACTGTTGTTGATTGTTAGCAAACTGCTAAGCTGTCCCCATCAGGTCAGGACATAGGTCGTGTTTGAAAACCTGGTAAACTTGCTTTGTAGTTATGTTAGTGTTCAGAGGTAGTAGGCATTTTGGGCATCGTCTATATTAAGGTAGAGGAGGTATTTGGCATTTTTGGGAAGAATATTAAGAGTTTGGGTTTTTTTGGAGGGTCAGCAGCATTTTGGGGCAAAGACGTGTTCAGAGTAAGCAGGACTTTTGGGTGAAGTATAGGGAGTTCTGAGTAAGTTCTGATAATTTAGAGTTTGTTGGCGAATTACAAAGTGTTTTGGGTGTTTGTTTGGAGTCAGCTGCTTTTTTCTGGAGAAATTAGATCAACTTGAGTGAATACCGTTTTTGTGTTAAATGTGCATTGTTAGGACAGGTGTATTTTTAGGGAGCTTGGTTGCTGTTTGACTTGGTAACCTTTTTGGGTTGTAAAGTGTTGGACATAGCGATTAACCACTTTATTGCTGTTATTATTATTTATTTTACTACATGTGTAGTTCTGGCTCAATTCGTCTGTATTTTAGGAGTCTTAGGCACATGATTTGAGTAGGCATGGGACGATAACTGTTTTCAAGGTATACAGGTTTGGAAAAGTCAAGGTTTTCATACAGCCAAAATTTTCTGTAATACCGTTCCTAATGTATGAGTAAGATTTTTTTTATTTATTTATTTTTTTAGGTGTAATTTGGAAAGACATCTGTGTTTTTGAAACAAATGAAGATAGCAGATGTCAATGATTCATTTGAATTATTCAGCCTGACATGTTTACTGCTCCAAAATACTTTAAATGTTTCTCAAAATAAAATATATTGTGTTCAAATGGGAAAAAGGTTTTGTTTTTTAGCCATACATTTAAAAAGAATATATTTTAGAGCAGTAATCACAATACCGTCATACCGTGAAACTGTGATATTTTTATCCAAGGTTATCATACCGTCAGAATCTTATACCGGCTCATGCCTAGATTTGAGTGCAACATTTTTGAGCAAATTGGGATGTTTAGGTTTAATCACATTTTTGACCTAAATTTAGTAATGTCTTAGTAAGGTCAGCATTTCTGGTGTCAATAATGGGGAGTTCTGGGTCAGGTCAATGTTAGATTGGGGTAGAGGTTTTATATTCACACATTCTGACATTCTCCTTAACAAAAAGTAAATTCTAAATATTAAAATCACATTAGCAGCCAAAGACTATCAAGGTACACCATTGATTACAGCCAGTTAAATAGTGCTTATGTTGTTTTGAAGTCATACTTACCTGGGATTTTAGACAGAATATTCAAAGTAACATGGTAACAGCATAGTAAGCGTGTCATAGTCCAAAAATGAATGAATGAGTGAATATAAAACCAACTTTACCTCAATGAATGTTAAATATCTTAGGTGCCAGTGAAGTCAGCAAAGTTTTTGCAATATTTCTGGACTTAACATGGGCAGTTCTGAGTCTGTAGTGTTTTTTTGTTGGACACGATTTCAGTTGGTAATGTTTGTACAGGGTGAGCAGTATTTTGCAGTAGGTATCGCTGCAGCCCGGAGAGCTCCAAGTGGGAGGGATTCTACCACTAGAAGGTTGGGTGCCCTCCCAAGTGGGAGGGACCTAAACCACAAGTAGGTTGGGCTTAGGTGATGTAGGTGGAGCAGATATTAATAAAACACACCAGTTTACTGTGAGGTTTGGTTTAGGGTTGGGGTAGGTGTAGATGTTAATAAAACACCTCAGGTTACTGTGAGCTTGGGGTAGGTGTAGACATTAATAAAGCACAGTATTGGACTCCGTGTCATATACAAGACATTAAATAAATAAATAACTCCAGGTTTGTACAGCCCACTGGAGCTGGAATGCCCACCCACTTGGAACTTAAGTCCCACCCGCTTGGAGCTGGCTCCGACCTCTATTTATACCCTTCTCGCATTTTGTGGGAAAATACAAGGACTCTTGAGTTCTGGGTCAGGTGTATTTTAGGTTAGGTGTCTTGGGCACATTTCAAGTCAACATTATTTTTTACGGATTACAAGATGTTTGGTGTTGGTTGGTAGCATTTTATTGCAGAATGTTGTGTTCTGTGTCAGCTTTGTTATGGGTGTGAGATTTGATTCCAGTGGAAAGAATGGAAATGAAAAGAATCTTTGGGTTTACAGTGTTATGGCTAAATGGGTATTTTGTGGCATTTTTTTGCAGGATTGAGGTGTTTTAGAGGCGTTTGAGGTAAAAAGGAGTGTTTGGTGTTGGCAGCAATTTGGAGCCGAATGGGGTTTTCCACTCAGCTACTCCTAGAATGTGATCGACACTTTCAAAACACCAGTGATATAGAGGGGTGTTTGGAGTAAGATGGAATTTTGGTTTTGATTTTTTGTTGTTGTTGTTGTTTTGTTTCAGACACAGCCAATGTGTCACTGCTTATCGCAACAAAAAATAATAGTTTTTTTTTCTTTAGGCGTGTTATTAAAGTGGTGGTCCAGAGTGTATTTTTAATGTTTGGTTGTGTTTATGGGGTGCAAAGCAATGTGTGCTCATCTTTTATTTGTAGAAATTCACGTTATTTGTTCATATGTCTTACTTTTAGAGGTGTGAACCTACGCTGGTCTCACGGTTCGGTTATGATTATCATGCCATCGATTCGGTTCAATTCGATATCTCGGTACATCACGGTGCATTGACGATGCTTTACATACACAGTTTTATATTTCCTTCATGTCACAATAATTCTTGTATTAAAATGTATAAATATATTTATATACTATTTGTAACACAATTTTGTCCTTTAATACAAACTCGGTTATATAAACTGTACCTTTAAACACTCAAGTACATAAACAGAACAACATAACAGCATTTATAGCAAATAAAGAAATATAGATATCCCGCTCGCTTTCTGAGCCTTGTCTCTAGTGAGTTCGTTCTTACACCCCTATGATTGGTCACGGGCTCGACAGGAAGGGCTACGATGGGCTCTAACACTTTAGCGCTGTTCACCTATGATAAACACTGATGGCAGCGGCGATCATAGCTGATCCGTGATAGAAGCGGAGTAGTAAACTCTGCAGACACGCACTCATGTCGGTTTCCAGAAGTATCGCTGTAACCGCCGAGAGGAGAGGAAAAGTCACGCCAGCAGGTTAGAAGGGCCACACTGAGAGAGAGAGAAAAGGAGTACTTTCATTTTCTCAATCGCAGTGAAATAGGGGCTTCTGCTGTAAGTGTCAGTGAAGGACTGTCCAACAAACACACACGCAGTGAAATTGTGCACAGTTTCTGAGTTTTTAAGTAGTTGGAGCGTTGTAAATACTCGCTCTTGCTACAGAGACATAGCACAAATGAAATAAATGACGTCAGTCCCATATCAACCGGTTATGATCTATTACTGAACCGATACCGAATTGTCTGCGCCTGCATCGCGGTGCACCGAAAAAACAATTAATTTTGACACCCCTACTTACTTTGATTATATACAGCTACTCCGCTAACATGAAAATGGCCTTTGTCAAATGCTAGCTATATCTTTTTTATAATTCTCTGGAACATAAACAAAAATTAAACTGTAAACACTTCTGTCTTTGTGTCTTCCTTTGAAAGCCCAAATACAGAAACAAGAAGCTCTGTGGAAAAGCAACGTTTGGACGGCATTTTAGCTTTCTCTGCTATAACATTACAGCGCCTCTGGCCACGCCCCTTCGCTGCACGGGTGTGTGCACGTAACCTAAAGGGTTTATGTCATTATTAACCCTGATGTATTTTTTTGTAGTCCTCAAACTTCGTAAGCTAACTCTATAAAAGCCAATGTCTCCCTTTCCATTGAACTTTGAGCGTGTTACATTCAAAGATGCTGTTATGTTCGCAAAGCTACATCACACATCAACCTAAGTTTAATATATGATATCGTAATGGACCACCTCTTTAAGGCTGCGCTGTTTATTTGATAATTGGAAATCAGTCAAGCTTACTTGCAGCAGACTAGATGTCGTCATATGGGAGAAAGTGTTTTGTAGTTGCTGAGTTTTTTTGTTGTTGTTTTTAATTTTATAACAGTGCTGTCTGAAATGTTTTATTGTTTTAACTTGAGAATTTTTAGGATGACCAGTTGCTTAATATTTTGAATTAGTAGAGGCTTTCGGATAAGAACATTTTCTCTGTAAAAGCAATGATGAAAAGGGATTTTTTTTGTATGTGTGTTCATTAAAATTCTTTTGTATGGAATACTTGAGTCTAGGCATGGGGCGATAACGGTTTTCAAGGTATACCGCGATTTGGAAAAGGCAAGGTTTTAAAAAAAACCGCCAAAGTTGTCTGCTATACCGTTCCTAAGGTATGTGTAAGATTTTTTTAGTTATGTTTTTTTGTTTGTTTGTTTGTTTTTAGGACAACAGTATTTCCGAAGATATCCAAAGATGCCGTTTTAAATTGTAAAGAAATCTGTGTTATTGAACCTAATTAATACAGCAGAAGTCAATAATTCAATTAAATTATTTAGCCTGACATGTTTACTGCTCCAGAATACTTTAAATGTTTCTAAAAGTTTTCCTGTTTTTTTTGCAAGAATTTAGTCATTATTTAAATTTAATTTCATTGTCTGAAAATAAGAAAGCAAACAGAACTATTTCATTTTGTGAAGACTTTAATTTATACACTGTAATTGATTCTTAAATATCTTACCATCAAGTTTATTTCATGTTCTTTATTTTTATTTATTATTTTCTTTCTTTCTCTCTCTCTCTTGTTTCTCAAAATAAAATATATTGTGTTCAATGTGGAAGAAAGTTTTAGTTTTTTAGCCAGACATTTGAAAAGAATATATTTTAAAGCAGTAATCACAATACCGTCATACTGTGAAACCGTGATATTTTTATCCAAGGTTTATCATACCGTCAGAATCTTATACCGGCCCATGCCTACTTGAGTCATTAAAGGACGGTTGTGTGCATGCCTGCATGGGGCAGAGTTTTTTGTTATTAGAGTGTTGTTTTTATTGTCACATGAGAATCAGTATCAAATTTCATTGACTTTGCCAATATCACATTTGGGTCAGTGTTTTGATTGTCTGTTTTGGAGACGCATACACGAATGTCATGCTGGAGAGAAACACTAATTAAATGTCTCCGTTTTGGCCAGTGATTTATACATTGATGTTTAATAAACAATTAATCAATCAGAACATGATTCATGCCACCCAGAGTCTCTTTAACTGCTGATAAATATACCTGCATGCCACTTTTGTTCTTCTGTGCCACCTCTGTAGTGAAAATAAAGTTTGTTAATATGGACTTTATTTGATCAGTAGTCTGCTATTGTTTATATTTATTTGCTTTAAAATGTTTATTTATTCAAAATCTTATATTCACTTATGAAATTGACATAAGTTGAGCTACTTTAAATAAATGCATAAATAATCAAAGTAAAAATAAAAAATCTCACTCTAAGGAATAAAGTATAGGCAGGCTTAATTTTTTGACTGTGCTCCTAAATATTTTAAAATATTATGAGTAGAAATAAAAGTAAGCATAGAGACCTGCATTATATACAGTGTTTTTTTTTTTTTTTTTTTGCTATAACCTTGGCTTTGTCATTGAGAAATGTATAAGTAAAACAGCCAATAGGTGGCGGCAAGTCCTTTTTTAAATGAGGATTTTAATAAATAATTTTAAACAATTCTTTCAAAATGGCAGATTTATTTCAAACAGAGCATGGATCATTGGATCATTGACTTGGTATCTTCTCTTAGAATTTTCATTCAGGAACTAACCGCAGCACTGTTGCTCTGAGAGTTTGGAAACAAACACACAACATTTAAAATGTAGGCCACTTAGTATTAACTTATAATTTGTTTAACTGTTGTATGAAATTAACATCATGCATGTGGTGATATTTGTGTCTTTGTTGTACAGATATACATCTACAAATAGACAAAAAATCGTTGTATATGTCAAAATGATAAATTTCTGTATTTTGTAGATATTTGTAGATAAAAAGATATTTTGTAAATTTACTGTAAAATATCAAAAATTGATTTGATTTGATGTGCATCACTAAAAACTTAATTTAGACAGATTTAAATGTGATGTTTCTCAGTATTTAGACATTTTTTTGAACCCTCAGATTGCAGATTTTCACACTTTCGTCTTGCCTAACTATTGTCCATGTAAAAAAGGGTTCCACACAATTCATTTATGTTGTCCTAACACAAAGTAAGTTAACTTAACACTTTTACCAAATTTATGTGGATTGAACATAAAAAAATTAAGTTATCCCAATGAAATCTCAAGAATTGTGTTGTTTAAGTTCATTTTAAATAAGTAGTTTTAAAAAGATTTTTTTTTGAGTGTAATAAATCATATATAAATGGTAAGATTATTAATTCAGCTTTCAGAAGATGCATAAATGTCAATTTGCAAAAATGGACACTTATGACTCTGAGCAAAATTAAATATCTGACTGAATTTAATAAAGTTCCACACAAACCCTTCATGTCATCCTAACGCAAATAATTTCAGTTGTCCTAAAAAAAAGTCAGGAATTGCTGTTTTTTTAATTCTTAAATTTTTTAGGGGGGCTTTCCCCCCTAATTGATAGGACAGTAGGTAGTATTGACAAGAGTATGTGTAGTAGAGAGAAGGGAAGAATCAGCATAGGACCTTGAACTCGCTGTTAGCATTGGAGTGCATGCGTCAACGCACTTACCACTACGCCATTGATTAGTTTGTGTTTTACAAGCATTTTTAAATTTGCAGATATGATAATATATAGTGAATGCACAAGCAAAACAAAGAGAAAAAATAAGTATTTTGCACATTATTTTTAATATTTGTTTCACATGCTTCCAATATAAAATAAAATTATTATTATTATTATTAATTATTATTTTTAAATTGTCATAATGAAGCCTCTCGTGAACAGCAAGACTATAGTTCCTTCGTCAAATAAATAGTAAAAACTGTAGTATTCAGAAATATTTTTGAGTCCATTTTAAATGACGGTAATACATTTCCACCCATTACTTATTCATGTTGAATCGTTGATTCTGCTTAATATATGGAATGTGTGTGTGTATTTGTGTACATCATAATTATTGGTTTTTGTTGTGGATCTTCTTACAGTTTATTTTGAGCTTTATGACACGGCAGCCAAACTGCCTGTTCAAAGTCTAATTATACATATTTATCTTCTTGTTTGTAGTGTTTTGTTTTATTTTGTCATTATTAAACTGGAATTTCATTGCATCAAGTTTTCTTGTTGCGATTAATTGCTTTTATTAAGGTAATATAGTATTATCACAATATTGACCTATGTTGCAAAAAAAAGACTTTAACAGGTATAATAATGACAAAAAGTACTTCTTTTTTTGCTTTTGTATATGTTCAGGCTAAATAAATGTTTCAAACATATTAAGATGCAAAAGGATAAAGTACAATAGGTAACGCTTTATATTATATTATATTTATATTAAAATCTCATTACTAAACGTAAGTCAGTCCATTAAAACCAACAGTGTGAAATAACAATATTATAGATGTATGGTAAGCTTCGTTAAAAATGCGATTGCTTTTAGTTATTAACTATATTTAATAAAGCTATTATGATTTTAATGCTTGTTTTTTAGGCTTTAGCGAAGTATGAATAAATTATTTTGTATTTGTCCTTGCATTGACTTTACTTCAATTAACTGATGTTAAGAAATAGAACTTTATGCACAAAAGGCCTATAAATGGTACATTTTAATGCCATAGGTCAGATTAACGTGGGACTGTTAATTTGATAACTTGCCCATTTAGTCTGAAAGGGAACCTATAATGCAAAAATCATTTTTATAAGGCGTTTAAACACAGGTGTGTGTTTGTGTGTATCTTGTGTTAAAAGACATAATAGGTCCCATTTAAAGCATTTCGAGCTGTGATGAACAACCACTGCCAATATAGCAATCTGAATATTATAAAATAGTTTTTCACAGTGTTTTGAAGTGCTCGTGGTTTTAATATTAAGCACATTATCATTATTTATTAAATATCAGCATATGTCCAGATATTGGAGAGCTGTCACTTCTGGAGTCTAATAATTCTGTTTACTCACTGGTTATTTTTAAGATATGTATAATAAATGGCATTTCATAAAAAAATAAACCAAAAAGTATACGCTTTTAATAAAATAGTGGATTTATGTAGAATATTATTTCCTCATCAGATTGTTTATTTAAAGGAATGAAGGACGGATCAGTTGCCGTGCAGTGTTATTTGTGACTGCAGTGTTTCCATCAAGATAAATTGCGCACACATTGGGATTATACATCCGTCATCCGTCTGTTTAGAGATCTGCAGAGCACAGACATTACTTTAATACAAGTTTCGATCTCTTTGGATTGCTTGATGCGCTATCGATCCAGTTAAAAGTAGCTTGTTTTCTGAATATAATTTGTTTCTGCGGTTATAAAGAGAATACTTTTTTAGCACTGCTGCAGCTAATCAATGAAGGAAATGGACATTACAATGCAGTTATTATTGTGCTCTGCATGAAACTCTTACTTCTTTTATTTGTGTAGCCAAAAAACATAAAACCAGTTGGCCAAAGAGTGAATTTTTGAGTAATTAAGGGAAATGAATTGTACAAAGCTTTAACACTGTTGTAAATTCTTCAATAGGGTAATGGGTAGTTTTAGAAGTCATAGAATCTGTTCGTAATGTCTGTGGATATTAAAATTAGAAAAGAATGTGTCTTTGTGAAGTAACTTTTTTTTATTTTACATTCCAGATTTTCACATCATTTACGACGGCGTTCACATTTTGTATCGCTCTGAATTTTCTGAAAGCAATGTAATAAAATGAATATGAACATTTTACTGTTTAAAATTTTGGTAAAGATTGGTACGGAATTCCAGTATCGTGACAACCATACTGTGTGTGCTTCTAGACGAATAACCATGTTTGTAAACATTCGGGTTGCGCAGAATATTTATTGCATAATAAACCGGGAGCGCTAGCATTTACATCTAGGGAATGACATCTGATGTGGTACAGAGTTTGTTGTTGTGTTAGAAATAAGTTATATAGATTGCATATTATACATATTATTTACATGATGCTTTCAGCGTATCATAACAGCTTGTCACCCGGTGATAAGCACAGTTATTCTGCAAAATTAACGTTAAAGTGAGCGACATTTATCTGACAGGTCCATTTGCAATAGCACCCTCCCAATGGATATTAGATAAGACTAAATAGCCAAGCATCCAGCCCAAAATATACAACGATCTCATTGAAACTCCAAGTGATTTTACAGGAGAGAAGTTAAAGGCCTACAAGCCTTTGGATGCCTAATTTTGTTCTGTGTGGTCGTGTGCAAGAAGTAATGTTCCATGATTACCAGACTTAAAACCATGTAGCTAAAAACCGAGGTTCTGCCTAGCCAAAGACAAGGAAAGAAGACGGAACTATACAAGGCCTGGGTAATCATCAACAAGCAAAACAACTGCATTCTGACAGTGAACTGCACCTGTATGACGGGGTATGTGAACGTACATGTTTACGTTTCATTGTAAGCATTCAGTGTCTGCAGTTTAATTCACCATATTTCACTGTTTTTGCTGAAATTATTGCTGCAATCAAAAAACAAGTAAAGTGTATGATTCGGCATAGCGTGAACTTACCTGATATGAAATGAGAACTGCAGAGTCAAGCATTTTTAATTAGGTCATCACTCCATTCAGCTCCCTTTTAGCCAAAGACATCTGCGGTTGGCATTAAAAGCAGTGTATGGTAAAAGTTACGTTTTCCATTTTTGGACTTTCGAATCTTACATCCTAGCGCACAACATGACATGTTTGCTATTGCAACCGGTCTTTTTTGCAACCGGGGACCCGTGTGACGTAGGCTGGCAATTCATCTGTAAGTAAAACATCCAGTGTTATTGTGAATTTAGGTGTGCAACTGCGACTGGTAAATAATACATTTCTTATAAAACATAAATTTGCGCTACTTTTTTACTGTGGTAGTGATCTTGATGTTTTTGATTTTATTGTGTTCTAAAATGTTTAAAAAGAGGCTGTTACAGTTTTTAATTTCTCAGAGGTCTTACATGTGCAGCACTAACAAATCAGGTGTTTGTGCCACTACCTGTAGGATTTGGGTGCGCCAGTGCCAGTAGGTAAAGTCTATATGGGATACAACTGTGGACACTCGCATCAATATAGCAGCATTTTTCGTGACCCTGTAGAACAATGATGCATATTTTTAATGAATATGACTATTTACTGTGAGGGGTAGGTTTAGGGGTGGGGGTAGGGGTAGGTGTTATGATAGCATCATTTTTCATGACCCTGTACAACACAGTGGTGTAACGGATCACAAACCTCACGGTTCCGATCACACTACAGTTTTTGAGTCACGGATCAGGCCATTTTTCGGATCAGTAAAAAACGGAGGAGACAAATGTCATTTGCTTTCCATTTATACAAAAAATACTGCAAAAACCATTGGTTTTAACAAACAGAACTTAGAACCTGTAATTGCAATAAAAATAAAAATCAAGAAAGAAGCAGCTGGAAAAAAAAAGGAAAATATTCAATACGAAAAATTATCTTTGCTGTCGTTGCTGATAATGCAAAATATAGAAATCGAACATCTTGTACAACAGATCATATTTGTTTTCAATTACTGATTCAACAATTCACACATATAAATTAATGTCTCATTGTAGGTGGATCATTTTTTGAAACCTATTCAGTGGCATAATTTTGATCGTTGTTTGTCGCCATCTGTTGGTTACACAATGTAATTGCTTAAAAAAATCACCAGCGTCGAGTTCCAATAAACAGCGATTTTAATCTTTACCATAAACATCAGTGTTTATATCTGAACTATAAACTGTTCTCCCAGTACTTCTGTGTTATTTAATTAATTGTAACTGACTGAAAAAAGTGCAAAAACTGAATCTCTCTCGATCTGTGCAGATCTGAATGCAGCGCTTCGAAGGACTAATAAACATATGTGAATTATTATCATTTATCATTCATGTTGCATGGGTTTGAATTAAGATCACAATCTTTCTGCAATTGCTATAAATGTTAGATGAACCTACAAGTTCAAAAAAGTTATTAATCTGCAGGTCACGTGTGTTCCGGTTGATTACACTTGTTACACTCTTTTACAACAATAATAAATATTTTTTTATTTACTGTGAGGGGTAGGTTTAGAGTTGGGGTAGGGGTAGGTATTGATAAAATACAATTTATTGGGTAATTTAATAAATAATATGAATACTACTTTGTATAATTTTAACATTACTGTGATGGTTGGGGTTGGAGTCGACTTTAATAGTTTATCTAATAAATTGTATAAATAATACTCATTAACTTCTCTCTGTAGCTGTATCCCTAAGCAACAACCACTCTCAATTGTTCAGTTGCCTTGCATTGCATCTCTTTGAACCTCCCATGGTTATTATAATTTTAAATAAAGTCTGGACACTTGTTGGCTTTAGTTTTCCCATCCACCACCCATTGCAGTCGGGCTTTTTATTGTTGTGGTTTCACAAGTATCCCTGGGGGTCTTTTGAAACCTAAAGCGAGCATGCTAGGACCTGTCACTTTCCCCTGTCACTTAATCAGCACTCAGTCAGTGTGTTCAAGAGCAAAGATTTTAGATGGTTATAAAGGGATTCTGTTCATGACTAGACAAGTGAAAATAAATCTATATGACCGCTCATTTAAATATGGCAGTATACACAGAATAAAGAAAATGGTTAAGATGTTAAATCAATGCTTTGCGGTTTCAGAATTCATTATGAGATTGTACTGCGATTCGCTCATGAATGAATTCTAAGCGTAGTTTCTACCACCAGATGGCGCTATATGTTTTAGAAGCAGTCACAGTCTGCCGATCTTTACACAAACCACTTGAATGTAAAACAGTCGTTAATAAAGTTAATGATTTAATAAAAATATCTAAGCGAATTACAAGAGTGTTCACGGTGAGCTGTGTTTACATTAATCCCATGGAATAAAAAGTGTGGTGCAAGTACATATGACCACTTACAGTACATGACCAAAGCTAAGAGGGTACGATTATAAACAAGCCTAGAGCACAATCTGCTGTTAAAGAATAAACTTCTTGAGAAAATCACATCACGAAAATCCAGGAATCCCAAAACATTGATTTATCTGTGGATAAGTGTGAGTTTGCAGTGTTTAAAGGGGCCCTATGACATCAAATGAGCATTGTTTTGTATACCGGGGGTAATGCAGAGCGTTTATGCTTGTTAAAGGGGTGATCCAGAGTGTATTTTTAAAGCTTGATTGTGTTTATGGGGTGCAAAGCAATGTATGCTCATGCTTCATTTGTGAAAAATCATGTTATTTATTCATATATCTTTAATTATATACAGCTACTCACCTAACATGAAAACGAATGTCATATTTCCTAGTTCCTCCTAAAGCCTGCTCTTAAGAGGCTCTGATTGGTCAGCTAACATAACGTGCTGAGATTCGCAGATTGTCTTCATTTCACCAAGAAGTGTCCTTCTATAACATTACAGCACATCTGGCCATGCTGCGCAGGGTGTATGCTTGTAAACTGAAGGGGTTATGACATCATTAACCAGGATGTATTTTTTTGTAGTCCCCAAACTTCATTCGCTGTAGGCTTTGCTAAGCTAACTCTATAAAAGCCAATGTCTCCCTTTGCATTAAACTTTGAGCATCTTACATTCAGAGATGTTGTTTATGTTCACAAAGATACATTACACTTCAACTAAAGTTTAAATTATGATATCATAGTGGACTCAGACAGCTTCACAAGGGTGTTACAATAAACTGTGAACCTGTTTAAAATCAGTTTGATTATGTGATGATCAGTGCTGTCATGATACTGAAATTTGATACCAATCAGTGCTGAGATTTTAAAAACGTCCATTTCCTGCTAAAATTTGAGCGCTGTTGAGCGATTTCTTAAACAGCAATCATTTGCCATTGTGTTCACGTACTCCACAGAAACGACTTTGATTGGCCGGGAAGGTCAACAGTTCACTGAACTCACCACTGTCTACTGAGTGTAACCACAGACAGGGACACTGGAGAGTTTTAAAGCCGTGAAGATTAGTCAATTCATTAGCGGATCGTTTGTATGTCAGCTCATAAACAGACCAGCTGATCTTCACAGCTTTAAAATGTCCCAGTGTCCCTCTGTCTGTGGTTACACTCAGTAGACAGTGGTGAGTTCAGTGAACTGTTGACCTTCATGGCCAATCAAAGTCGTTTCTGTTGAGCATATGAACACACTGGCAAATCAGCGCTGTTTAAGAACGTGTTCGAATGTTTGAGGGAAATTGAAATTTTTAAAATTTTAATACCGATTGGTACTAAATTCCATTATCGTGACAACACTGTTATTCAAATTCTTTGAGATACCATATAAATAGGAATACTTACGACTGGAGTACAAGATTATATGATGAATCTCTGAGGTGTGGTTTGGCGGAATTGCTTAAATTATCATGAATTGTTCATCAGTTAATATAAAGACCACCGAGTGTAAGCGAATAGTGCTGCAGATGTGCATGACCTAATAGAAAGCAGCATTTAAAAAAATGGAAAGATATGGCAGGATGCGGTGTTGCTTCTTGTCTGGTGTGTGACCCACTTCAAATCTTTAAAATGCTTTGTTTACAGCGAATCCAGTAAACACTGTATCATTGCTTATGTATAAGCGCCACCTGCTGGCAGAGAGTGAATTTGCATCTCTTTTAGCTTGTCTGCTATTTCTGTCAGATTAAAGCTGATTTATGCTTCTGTGCCAAGCGCACGCTTATGCTCAAGCGCTGCCTTTGCGCGTTACATACCCCTCGCCGTGGCCATTGGCGATGCATGATGTGCACCTCTCAAAGGATGTAACTGCATGTTGCATTGACGCTTAGGGCAAGCGCTGTGATTAGTTGGCTTGGAAGCACTGACGAGTGTCGGCGGGGGTGAGAGTCGCACAAGCCCATTGGAGCTAGTGTTTACAAGTGTGGAGTCCCGTGAAGAAGTATTAGATGGAAACTGTTGTTTTGTGTTTACCTTATGTTTAAAGTTGTTGCATTTCCGCCGGTTCTTGCCTCTAAATGAGCGAGTTTGAGCTACTTGTACATTAAGGTAGCGTTCAGAAAAAACAAAGCACCAGCGAAGAAACTTGACACAGGAACATAAAAACCTCACTGTCAGCCAGCGTTTCGGATGTGTTGTTGCAGAGCAACACAAACAGCACGCAGAAGTATAAATGCACGGCCACGTGCATTGCATGTGCTATGGATTATTATAAACATATATATTATAAACATTATATATTATATTATATGTTTATTTTAATGTTTTTATTGTGTAAACAGATAAACATTTTTGTTAAAAGATAAACAAGGCTAAAAGAAAATGAGGTGTATTTTTACCTCAACAGGTACATCACTTGTTTAAAACAAAACATTGTCAATGTAACATCCAACAAACAATAAAGTGTGTTTTAAAATAAAGTAAAAAATAAATAAATCAAACAATCTTTTGTATTTTTAAGTAAAACTAAACATTCTGGTTTTGTCAGTAGTCCTTAAACCCAAAAGGCACTAATTTACTTAAAAACAAAGTCAGTGCCACCTTATTTTATTTTCTGATTAAAACAAAAGTGGTAAAATCTTCTTCTTCTTCTTCTTCTTCTTCTTCTTCTTCTTCTTCTTATTATTATTATTATTATTATTATTATTAAATGTACCAGAGTTAGCGTGGACATTTGTTTTTTTTTTTATTTCATCAACTAACATTAATATAAACATAAATGTATAAATTCTTCAGCATATCTCGTGCATATTATTCGTTATTGGCTGATCATACATTTTCTATTCATATCATATAAACTTTTTTTGGCTTTTAACTAGCATATAATCAACGGACATGCATAGTGATGACCTTGCAATTCCCTGTTTATAGAGCTCTGTGTGATAGGGATGCTAATGGTTACCCTGATCGATTAATTGTTGATAACCCTTTTAATCGATAGACCTTATTGATGACCCATGAAGCACAGACATTCTAAGGATAAGTTGCTTTGTGCTTTGAGATATGCATCCATGACTTCAAACATTACATTACATTTATCAAGTGTGTGCAATGTACGTTACCTTATGGAGACACCCTCTTGACATTGCATATTGGGGGATGCATAAAGCCATTGCATTTAATCATTAAATTTACCATGTTTAATTTGAGTTGAATATGAAACACTTAGATTTTGTCTGACACAGGTATGATTGTAAAGACATCTTTATGATCCGTCCACGCGATCATGAGGAGAACCAGATGACTAATAATTATTGGCTAGAAAATGCAACAGCAGTGGAAAAGGAGGAAAGTTTTTGTAAAACCTGAGGGATAATTGTGTTTAAACAAAAAGAGAGGCCATGGCTGAAGTGGAGACGCTGGTGGTTTTAATATTACAGAATATGTTTTTCCACAACTCATAGGTTTTACACTGATGTATATATTACAATTTTAAATTTAAAACCATTTAATAGCTACAAACTAAAATTAAGTAACAAATGATGTCTTCGATAACTGAAAAGGAATATTTGAACCTAACAGTTTACAATATACTGATACCCAATTTCTAGGCTTTATTGGTGATACTTTTCAGGACTGTTGGACCATAATAGCCTTTTTAGCTTATAAGTAGAGGGCGGAAACTAGCCAGACAATAAAGTGTGAATTGTTGAATGAAGAAAAAAAAAAGTATTTTTAGTAAGTGTACTTTTTTTTCTTTTATTCTTGCCATAATAAAAAAAATAATTGTAAAGCTAGCCATGTTCTGTTGTCATTAATATTTAACTTTAATAAGTAAAGGTGCACGCGCAGTCAGCGGAGGTGTACAATGAAGCGCCAAGCAAAAGTATAAATCAGCCTTAAGATGTTTTTTTCTTTCTTTCTATACTTTGATGGTGCATCTAACATGTCTTTAATGCTGTTCAATTTGAATACATTTATTTTACCACCAAGTTTGTGATTTATTTATTTATTTATTTATTTATTTATTTATTTATTTTTTGCAGTTTCTGTTTGTGTATGCATGGTTTTGATATTGTTACATAGGTCTTAAATGTAATACTTAATGGTCTTAAAAAGGTTCTAAAGTCTTAAATTTGATATTATAATATCTGCAGAAACCCTGTTTTTACAACTTTGAATTTTATAAGCAACTTTATAAGTTAAAAAGTGATAAAATGAAACCATATGTACAAAAATGATTGCATAGCTTTGTTTTTTATTGTTCTGCAAGTTCTATTGCAGATGATTACTTTTTTTTGGTTTCTTTTGTGTCTTTATTTAACCCGGATAAGCTAGGCTACTAATAGAAAATGAAAGTGATGTGAAAAAAGAGAAAGAAAGCTAGGAAATGAGCCATTTAATTATTCTATGTATTAATGTCATGTGCCCTTTAAGAGTCAACAGGAGAGCGAGTGGAACTCCTCCGATGCACCATATTCTGTCAGGAGTTATGATTGGAAAAGTTACGGTTGAAAAGTTACAGTTAAGAATGTTAAAGAATGCAGATAGATGATTGAGAGAGAGACGAGACGGCAACAGAGAGATCCAGAGCCCCTCCACATTCAGTAAGCGGTTTGAAACAGATTTAGCAGAGATAAAGTTGTTAAAAGGAGGCAACAGCAACAAAAATTGAGATCGTTGGATTGAGAATTCGTCGTTGAAGTGAGAGTTGGAGGGTATAACTGTTGTCAGCAGACATCTGAGTGAGAAGCAAAAACTAAGTAGCTCCAGACTACTAAACTTTAGTGACGTTTCTTGTCAACAATATCTGTGTCTGACCCCATTTTTAATTTGTTTTACTTTTTGATTTTTTAGAATTTTTACTCTTCCAAGTGCTGCTAACACCGTATAACTGTAAACTCATACTACGTGCGGCATCGGAAGTGCAGGCTGCAAACTACCTGTCTAAACATTACAGAGCACTAATCGAACTGTCATTATCGTTTTATCAGAAAATATATATCGTGATAATTATCGTTATGGAATTATCGCCCAGCCCTACCTTAAAGGGACTTTGCTTGAGTGGCATGGAACCAGAAGTTCAAAAACGCAAACTTATTTCCAGGTTTTGGAATCGATTTTGTGGTATTTCTTTTGGTCAGGATGTTATTTACTTTAGTCAGTGTTCTGCAGGACTTGCGTAACAGTTGACCACAAGATACGTGAGATGTTCAGAAACTGCTGTATTGCAGTCACATAATATACCACAATTTCTAATCTGAGGAACACGTGCATTTTACTCCCACAAAGCATGTTTTCAGCTTGCTGTATAGTAATACCAATTACATGCCGTTTTGTTCCTTATGCAATCTTCATATTGTGAGAAGTCATGCAGTTCTTGATCGTTTGAGATGAGCTGAATGTTGGATTTTTCATATTTGTGAAGTCACAGTAATGGAATCAGGATGAAGTGGCATAAATGCTGTTTATCTTAAACACTCGAAGAAAAAGTTGAGTTTGAAGCGCTCATGCAGGTGTGAAGTGTGATGTCTAATGAGCTATCTTGTTCCAGTCGTTGTTTTTTGAATGTTTCACATTGTAAGTGCTGGAGGTTTGCAGTCATTGACTGGTGGGATAATGAACTAAATTACACTTAGTGAGCAAGCTTGCTGGTATACACAAAGCTTTGTGAGCACAACAGTTTAAATCCCAGGGTTCGTATGAGGGTAGAAATCTGTCATATTGAATACTTTTCTAATATTTTAAGTGGTAAGAATTTGTTTATTATTTATCACTTTTATTACAATGGAACTATAACCAAGAAAACACTTTTTTTACATTCATAATTTATCAGGTGAAGTGTTGTTACAAAATAGCATTGCTGAGAGAGTGCTTGCATTTAGCCTGTCAATCATCGGCATGGTTCAAATCATTCTTATCTGGCCACAGACACTATCAGTTTGTTGCAGTAAATTACCTTATTGATCACAAGTATCACAAGGTCTTGTACACTCTTAAAAAAAAAGGTTCCTTGAGGTTCTATATAGAACCCTAGGGTTCTATACTTGGCCAGTAGAACCCTTTACCCAAAAAATGGTTCTATTTAGAACCCTTTGAGTGCAAAGAACCTTTTTGATTAAAATGGTTCTATAATGTGGGATTTATAACATAATTATATAGTAAAGATTATAAATAATAATAAGCTATAACACAGAGAGACAAAGCTTTTCGAGTCAAAACCTAATAAAATGACTGCTATGGTCAAAAACCTAATCAATGTATGATGTGATTTTTGTTTCACGCAGGTTTGTACACCATATAACTAATATTTATATATGCTTAATATTTAACATTTTTGACGAATTATTTTGTGAAATAATTAAATAACCAGTTTGTTCAGACTGTACAGTGTGTTGTTATGGTTTAATAATTTATTTTAAACTAATAATCATGAAAAAGCCCTCTGGTGACGTCATTCATTTGTGGACTGGTGGTGACGAGCCTGGAGAGAGTGACGGTTAATTTTTGAAAAGGAGAACTCCGCTTTTGCAGCTCCATCATTCAGGTACGTTATTACTCTTTAAAACTATAATAATGAAATATTTTGTATTACGGGGTAATGTTTCTCCTCCCTTGTGTTATATGGTGACAGACTGAATAAGGGGTAACGTTAATATGGATTAATACTGTGCTTGTAAGTTTCTGATGGTCTCTGTCGACAGCCTTCGGTTCAGGAATCTGTGTCAAGCTGACTTTGCTCTGCTTTTTGTTCGAAATAAGTTACAGTTTCGCTTTATTTGTTTGTCAGTATTAATTAAAATATCAATAACAATAAAACAGGTGCGTTATTCGATGGCGGGCATTGAGAGGCAGCGTGAAGCGCGTGCACGCTCTTTTAATGGTAACTTCTTATGAGCCGATTTCCGCTTTCGTGCAGTTTTTATCTCCAACCTTGAACAAACAAGTACTCCCAGCTTGTTCGTGTGTGAGTTTAGCCGAGTTTAACTCGGGCTAAACTCTGTAAAGTAGTGTACACGCCGGCTAGTCTGCATTAAAACCGCAAGGGAGCATGTCGCGCTCGTGCCCCGCCCGAGTCTATGCACGCGCCCGCCCGCCCGAGTCTATGCACGCGCTATTGTGATGATTGCTAAGTGTATTATTGAAACCTTTTAAAGCCAAAACATATTTTAATAATCCATAGATAATAGATCAGGTGTTATTTATGAAGGACATACAAACATGCAGGCTAAATGTATTGTGAAATGTTGAACCTTGTTAAAAATAGGCTACATATATGTATATATTGTACTAAATAAGTTTAAAATTCATATTTTAATGTATATCTTTCTTTTCTTCAAACAGCCTGGACACTGAACTGCATCGTAAATCTTGTGCTCGGTATGTATTATTGCTTTTAATTCTAAACAAACTGTATTAAGTATTATGAAATGAATATTATAAAAGACTTTAACATTGTATTGTAACCTGGGCTGCAGGACACAAATAGCTTTGAAGAGGAATGATCCCAGCTTAAAGAAGGACATGCGTTACATCCATAATTGTGACACAATTATCATCAACAAGGACACCTGGTAAATATTGTATTTTATAACATGCATATGTCAGACTTGGTTGTTGTGTACTGAAATAATATATTTATCACAAAAATGTTCCATTACTTATTGCTGCTGTTTGTACAGTGAGAATATTAAGGTCATTGCTTATTAAAAAGTCCTGCAAAGAAAATATGTTTTAAAAGAAAGTGTAAATTTGCCTACAGGATACCTTGTTGGAATGTCTGCAAAACAAATTTAAAAATGAAAGGATTTCAGTGGTGAGCTCATCTATCATCTTGCAAAATGAAACAAATTAATGGGATGAAAAGGAAGTGAACTGTACTCTGAGGAACTTAACACAAGGCAAGTTCAGTTCAATACATTTTATGCCAAAGGTAGATTAATTCTGTATTATAAATTCATATTTACACACTCTAAAATGCTGTCTTCCTACCTCAGATTGTGATGGACCTGGAATGCGACACCAGATACTCATAAGTCAAGAACCGAATGAAACACCCTTTTCCAGAGTACAGATTATGGAGAGGTTTGCAGAACTAATGGAGCAGTTTCTTCTTCTTGGAGTGCCACAGCTTGTGAGTAAACACTGTTACATTGTGTGCCAAATAGTTTTGCGTCCATGATGACTTTAAGAAACTTGTATTGCTGAAAATATGTTATTTGGAAACTTACACATGAAGTAAACAAAATGTTTTTTTGCATTTAGGATGCTGCATAGAAAACTTGGTGAAGAACACAGAAACATCTTTAAAAGAAATGGCCCAAAAAGGGACGGAAAGAAGGTAGTGCTCCATGACAGTCTCATTGGACCAGCAGAGGAAACCGCAGAAGGTAACTACACACTATACTACATACTATTTGCCCCAAACACACACACACACTCACACACACTTTAATTGTATTAATTATAACTGTAATTCTATTTGATGACTTATGTTAATTGGTTAAAAGTACTCAACATTAAAATATTGTTTTACAGAAATCCAAAGGTCCTACACCATCCAGGATTCAGCAGCTCTCCTGATTCCACCAAGGCTTGAAGTGTCAGTATTACAATGGACAACACTCACTCGCTATCCTTCTACTTCCTCATTTATCAGAGGCACCACAGAGGAGTGAATCACCAACTAATCTGCCCTTTCCAGCCACAACCCAGCACTTGGAAACCCATATACTCTCTCATACAGTAGATCTACACACATTCACTCACTATGGCCAATTCACCTATACCGTACACATGCTTTTGGACTGTGGGGTCAACCGGAGCACCCAGAGGAAACCCACATGAACACTGGGAGAACTTGCAAACTCCACACAGAAATGACAACTGGCCCAGTCGGGACTCGAACCAGTGACCTGCTTGCTGTGAGGTGACAGTTCTAACCAGTGAGCCACTGTGCCACCCATGGACAAAACTATTTACCTTATAAGAGAGGCTGACAGACATGGACATGCTACAGGTTGTGGAATGGCTGTTTGCAGTGTTTTGTCTAATCATTCTGCAATGTTTTAGTGATGTTTCTTATTAAATTATGTATAAAAATGGATGTTATGATGACCAATACATGCAGGTACCATCCACTTTTTGAAATTGTAGTGTTATTTAATAGATGCTTTGATTGTTTGTGTATTGTTTCCATCTGCATTGTGATATATTTCTCTTCCGTTTAGAGATGTGTGAAAGTGAAGCTCTGTATTTGTTCAAACAGTAAAAAAGCTTATAAAAGTGAAGTCATTACAATAACAGTGTTGAATGCCAATAAACTGTTAAGGTAGATCTGCTGTCCAATGCAAAGTATGCAGAGGTGCAATTTTAAATATTTTAAAAAATATTTTGTATAATGAATTGAATAAATTTAAACAATTTGAATTGTCTGGATTGGTTTTATTTTTTATTTATTAATAAGTAACAATAATTCAATAATAAATAAAAAGAACCCTTAAATGGTTCTAAATAGAACCATCTAACTTGAATTCAAAGAACCATTTGGGGTTCTATTTAATGAACCCTTAAAATGGTTCTATATAGAACCTTTTTGGGGTTCCATATATGAAGCGCTTCATAGAACCGTTTTTGGTTCTATATTGAACCGTTTGTTTTAAGAGTGTACTAGGACGTTTTTAAGTTATGTTACCATTGGGATTTATGGTATCCTTTTAACGTCTAATTGAATATATTTTTTGATCAGTTTCTTTTATTAAATGTTCTGTGCAAAATCTTTTTAATTTAAAACAGGATGCTATGATGCCAGATAAAGGGTTTAGTTTGTTTTTGTTGTTAAGTTGACAATACTTCGCTTTATATTCTTCATTGAAGCTAACATGCATTGTAAGCTGGGAGAAGTTAATTGGCTTCTTTAAGCTTTAACTTTATTAACATATTATAAGGTACACTTGATTTAAATGAATCATTTTTAAATCTAATGTTATTGATGCAAAACCTATTTAGAATAACATTTTCATTTTGTCTATTGGACCTAGAGAGCACGTGATGTTCCTCTCTGGACTGTATAAACTGCATTAATCTTATTTTCAAGATTATGGAAACCCTTTGTGGTTTTTAAAAAAAGCAAACATTTCTGTTTTCATTAATCACTGAAGTGTAATGATGATTATAATGCCATTAAATAATATATAGCAGAATTAAATGTTTATCTTTAGGCACTTTTGTATATGTATATTCTGGAGTTTTCTTGTTTCCTGAACCATACTTTTTTGTCAGTCAACAGATGTTTTTTCTGATGCATTTCTAATTATATATTGCCTTATATTACTTTCTGTGGAGGAGTTGATGTTGACAAAGTCACCTTTTGAGTGTATTTGGAATAAAATTACCATTGTGACTTTAAAATTTTTTTATTTTAGAATCTTGAATTGGTTTTATTAATGATTTAATCTATTATTATAATAAATGAATAATTATTGTTTCATTCTTAGGCAAGAATACAGTGGAATCTGCACAAAAAACAGGATTATTATATGAAATGACATGTATATATCTTAATGTGAAATAGTTGGTATTTTTACACAATTGTAAATTTGTAAAATTTGGCTGTTTTTAAATTTCAGCAATCAGAGCAGGGGCTTGGAGATCCATGAGAGTGGCTGGACTGACCTCCCCCACATTTGTGATTTTAAATTTTTAATGTGACCAGATAATAGCAATTTTTTACTTTTAATGCTAACTCTGGGACAGTGGCATTTTAAAGTACCTGTAGGTGACAAAGCGTCCATAGCATTGGTTTGGTAAATGTTGACGAGAACAGCATGTGCTCGATTTTAAAGACACTGCAGCATAAAATTTTTGCCGTTCCCTATAAATTATCCTCAGTTAGTTAGCATAAAATGTAACACTTGGTAATGGTTTAACAATCTGCACTAAGATTAGACAAAGGTCTTGCTGTTGTAAATGGACCATTGAACTTATTGTTTTATAATGAAGTTAAACGTTTCCTTCTTCTCTCCTCAGCGGATGCATCACACCGACTCAATCTCTTCTATCTGGCGAATGATGTCATTCAGAACTGTAAAAGGAAGAATGCCATAGTCTACCGCACCACCTTCACTGATCTGATGCCAGAAGCTATGAACCTCATCAGGTGAGATTGCTTTCATCAGTGTGAACTTAGCCTGTGCTTGAGTGTGATCAGGTTATGTCTGCATGCCTAAAGGACACTTCATTTCTTTGTGGTCTCAGATCTGGTCAAATGTGTAAAAGAAAAGAAAAACATCTTTTCACACTACCATGGTAATTCTTATGAAGACTTTTTGTCAGAGTACTGAAATTGCACTCATCAAAGCTACAGATGATTTTTCTCTGGACTCTCTGACCTTAGTGCTGCACCATTGACCACAACATTCATTTTAGATGACTTTCTTTTATAGACCACTTACGATGCCAGTGGTGGAATTACATTGGCATTGTTCAAGTCATTCTCATCTGACCACGTTTTATACTCCAAAAAAAAAATAAAAAAATGCAGAGGTGTCACGACTGCCGCAGGTTTGGTATGGAGTACCACAAGGTTCAGTACTAGGACCAAGCAAGCTCTAGTGATAATAAGGCACATCTCTGTATTGCCTTATGGTGCATTTATTTTCTATTCTAAAACTAGGCATGACCCTTGAACCAATCCAATTACCAGATATATTTTTTTAACTTACACAGTTCGAATAATTGTGCAAACGGCAAACTCAATTAAAGCAGTGCATTTGATTTAGTTAATAATATTAATAATTCCAGTAAATGTATAATTTTTATAATTGGCTGAAAACTTGCTTTTGAAAGATGCGAAGGTGCCTAAACTATATATTATTATAAATCAGGGATGTGATTCTATAGATTTTCTGTTATTTTTCATATACTGAAGTTTTTTATTTTTTGATGGGGGGAGGGGGTGGTCTCAATGAAGTTCATCACCATCAAAGCAGATGACCTGATGGTTTGCGCCTTCATTGTTAATTGCTCGTTCATTGTAATTGTAGACCTACCCAGGCTACTGAGTGTATAATATAATGATATTGTGTAGTTCTATAGCGGACAATATGCTAGATCAGTGGTTCTCAAACTGTGGTACGCTTTCTTCTAGTGGTACGCGGAAGAATCGCTGAATAATAAAAGAATGAAATGAACACACTTTTTAACCCTTTGACAATTTCTAATTTAAATATGTAATTCCAAATCATATCAAAATACAAAATAACATTTAGATTTAAAAAATATACAAATTTGCCATCTGTACATGCAATATATGTCTGCTTCTCAATTCCAAGAACGCAGAGAATGGACTTGCGTTCTTGTGGAGACCGGTCTTGCCAGGTCACCTTGGGAGACTGCGAGGACAGAGAACGCGTCCTGTGAGAAATGAGATGCAGCGTTTTTCCTGATGGTCACATGACCCTTGCGCATGTTTAACCGAAAACTATTTAAACATTACAGCATTCATACAACGATTTATTGTTTTTATTTATTGTTTCACAATATATACACTGCATAAAGACTTCACAAATATATGCTGCACACCACAAATAAAAGATTTTAATACGAATTTCAACAAACAAACACACTTAATGTGTTTATGCCTTTAATAAGATTTTCATTTTAATGTTTACTTTCACGTCTCATTTAGGGAAACTCCTGAGGTAAATAAGTATATCTCTGAACTTTAATATTAAATCTATACGAAATGCTGCGATTCCCACCTCCAGTCGCAATGACTTCTGGGACTTCTAGAGCGGTGCTCAAGTCTGCATCGGTGCGCCCTCAATATCAAGAACACATCTGGGAACTTTCACGCGTCCTCTGTTCTTGCGGTCTGGAGTATTGGAACTGAACTTTGGCAGTTGATGATGACGTTACACGAGAACACAAGGACGCAAGACCGCTGAACAACGCATATTGAGAAACAGCCTATATCACAAAATGTATAAAAGAATGTGTATATATACGTAGATGACATATAGCCTATTCATCAGGTCGAAGTAACATTTCCAGATTTTGATGAATAGGCTACTATACATTAATACTTTACATATACAGCAGTTTTCTTTGTACTTTTTAAAAACAGCGCCATTCTTAAATCACCTTTAAAAGCACATTTTAATTTAAACGGTTTTTAAAAGTTTTTTTTTTGTCTGCAAGCACAGTTAATGTTCAAACTATTTATATTGTTTAAAGTGGCTGACAATAATACATATTCTTAATAATAGGAATTATTTGTCTCCTTTTTGAACTGTGCAGTGCTGCTCAATCAGGCCTACTATGCTAATGTATTTCAATACTGGTCATTATGGTGGTACTTGGAGAGACAATTTTTTTCCGAGGTGGTACTTGGTGGAAAAAGTTTGAGAACCACTGTGCTAGATTATCAAATAATGCTCTATTTCGCTTTCACATTTGCATATGACGACCACGTGCACACTATGTACATTATAAATAAAGTAAGGACGGCCATTTGTTATTATCCTCAGCAAGTCACCTGTCCTTATGTCTTCATTTGTTCAGTGCTACAGCCTATAGCACCTCAGATGCAAAACATGAAAATTTCCTAAGATTAGATGATATTACAAATGAATACAAATATATTTTATAATTAATTAAAACTATTAAAAAGCATGGACAAAGCCGACTGAAAGTGAAAATAGCTGTTTAGCAATGCATACTTTTTCAGGGTGAAATTTCAAAGTATATTAGGCATCCAATTTAATCTTCAATTCAACTTCACTTAATATTTTTACAGTCGAATTGTTGACTGACTAATCGTTCATTTATCACGTGGACTGAGGAATTTACTAACGTACAGATAAAATTATATTCTGTGGACACAATAGAACTAACTGAGTTAGTGGTGCCGTCTAGCGGCGGTGTGCGGATCTGTCCTGACATTGAGGTGACTATTAAACTGCTGAACATTCAAACTTGTATCTCGTCATCTTTCTTTTTTTGTCCTCGGGTGATCACATGCCTGATAAATGCTCTATTAAATATGACCCGTTAAATAAAAATTATTTTTCAAAATCAGATGTGTTGCTTGTGTGAATGGCTTAACAATGTGAATCTTTGTAAATGTCTGTGATTTGTCGTTCAGAGCCACAAAGGATGCTAAAGTGAAAAAGTCAGTGGAGCGGATACTGTCCATTTGGGAAGAAAGAAACATGTACTCTGAGGAATTCATCAGTAAACTGAGGAATAGTTTGGCTCGAAAGGAAGAACCAGTGAAAGGTGTGATTTGACCCATTAGGGATATGCTAAAACGGTTTGTTTTATTGTGATTAAAGGAAAGGCTTTTTAAAATTCCTATAATAAAAGAATGCTTTTTTATTTCCCTTTTTTCAGTTCAACCAGCTCCAGTCAACTCTAAATCAGCCCTGAAATCTAAGATTGTTGCTGAATTTGTGGTAAATACTTGACATTCATATTTTAAGAATTGTTCGAGCCCTTTGGCTCAAGCAAAATGTTTTTTAAATGATAGTTTTTAATTTCATATGACTTCTAACAAACTTGTTTTCATATTTACCCATCAGCCCTCAACGTTTATCGAGCATCTGTCGAAGTACAGGAAGTCGATGGATGAGATTGAGCTCAAAGAGAAACAGTTAGCTGCAATGAGAGTGGATGTGTGCAGCACAGAGGCTCTGAAGAAACTGAAAGGTCTGTAAACAATAGATTTTTATTGTTGTGAATTTGTAATAAGTGGATGTGCGTTCATTAATACAGGGTGTCCGCAGGCTCTTAAAAAGTCTTAAAATGTTTTGAATTTCAAAATCAAAATTTTAGGCCTTAAAGTCTTAAATTTACTGAAATATTGTGTTGTAGGTCTTAAATAATTTTTAAACAGGTCGTAATTTTCCTTTGTTCATGTATCGCTACCCAATCTGGCCAACACCCACACATTCACCAGCAATCTATCACAATAAAACTTATTTTAAAGTTTTTTTAAAACTCTATTTACTATAATGATCTAATTTTTTCCTTACAATGACATTTATTTAAAAGTGCTTCATGTATTTACTGCTGAGGACACCGACCTGGACAGATTGTTGTGCATATATTGAGTTTATTATAGTTTTTAAAAACTTTTAAAACATTTGTTCATTTTTTTATTTTAAAGAAAGTTTGTTGGAAAAAAAAGTGCATGGATACAAGTAGATCTTGCTTGTTTTTACACAACATTTAAAATATATTATATCTACAATATTTTATATATTTTTTAAATTAATGTATTATTGTATTATTAAATGTATTAAATTATATGTTTTTTTAAAATAGTGCAAATAAAAAAAATTCTATCTAGGCCGTTTAAAAAAATTCCTTAGTGTTTAGCAATTTATGACTATAAAATTTCATTCATAATGGTCATAGTGTTTTAAACATAACTTGGTGAAACCTGCAGCAACCCTGTGTTATTATAGTAGTGTTTGTCTTCATGCTCATGTGTATGGTTTATCTGGTTTTCTTTAGACAAAGCAGGAGGTAAAAGGTTTTCCAAGGACTTTGAGGATGGAAGCATGAAGCTACAGGAGTTTGTTTCCTTTCTGGATGGAGAGGTTAAAAAAGGCCCTCCCTTGATAGAAGCTCTGGAGAACGCAGACATATTCTATGAGATGCAATATAAGGAGGTCAAGATTGTGGCTAAAGTGAGTATCGGAGATCAATTTGGTGTTATTTTTGCTTGAGATGATTTTTAGTGACCTATTGACTACACCACAGCCCTTGTGCTAATAACAGCAAAGAATTTACATTTCAATTTGAGGCGTTTCTTGCAGAATATTACCAAATTTCTGTATTTTCCACACTGTTGGTATAGAAACAATGTAGAGAACCATCAGGTCATTTCAAATGAAATGGCTGAGTAGGAAATAAGTAAAATGTTGTTTTATTTATATTTCCAAAAAGCACTTTATAAAATCTAATTATTTCCGTTTGCTTCAATAAGAGCTCTTAATCTCTCCTCACTTACAGCAGGCCCAGGCGTTCTGGCAGACTCATGATTGCAGTGCACATATAAAAAAAACCCTCTCTTTATATTTGAAAGCAGCGAAATGCGCTTTCAGATGAAATGACGAAATGCTCATTTGATGCTTTTAGTGGTTTCTGCTGCATTGTGCCACAATTGAATCTTAAAAGAAAAAAAAAAGAAAAAACGAATTCATCCTGACTATATTGAGTGTCCTGTTTGGTGTCCTGTTTGGTTTGATTTTTATAAAAATACACCTATTGTTTTGTATAATGAAGATTTTAGACATAATAAAGTATTTAACTAGGATAATTTCAATTGAATGTTGTTGTTCTGCAAGGTTGACCGTTTCTTTTGTTGTGGTTACAGATTAAAATGTATTTAGGCCTGGGTTATGAGCATTAAATGCTTTTTATCCAATTAAATGAAGAAGAAATTGATTATTTTCACAATGTTAAAAAATAAACACAAATTGATTACTGATAGATAGTTCCTTACTTGCATCAAAACACAACATTCTAACCCCAGAAAACATATACCTGTGGAATACCCAGTTTTTAATGTTATCAGAAAACGATTTTAATCTGGAGAGACTTTAAATGAAATGTTTTTATAAATGAATCCTTCCAAAATTTTATCATTTTTACCAGAAGTAAACATTGAAAAACGGTTTAAGATTTTTTATCTTGTATATTTTTATTATTATAATTATTATTATTATTATTATTATCATTACTATTTATGTATCTTATCTTATGTATAGTTTTGTTTTTATTATTATAAAAAAGTGATCTTTATAAATTGTTATAAATGTGATCTAGTTGAAGCTGATATGGCAATAAAGTCAACTCTCTCTTTTCTAACCTCAGGCATTTAAACAATAATGTATATTCTTATTGCTCAAACTCTATTGTAAAATATTTGTTGATATTCCAGTATTATTAATGTACAAATAATCAAATGTTGTTGAAACTAATTTTACATCGTCTCTTTAAATCATTCCAATCCAGGCCTATGAGACATTTGCAAACCGAGTTTCACACCTTAAGCGGAAGCTTGATGCACAGAAGACAATGATACCTGATCCAGATGACTCGCCCATCCCCTCTCCCATTGAAGATGCACCTTCCCCCACGGGCTCCGACTCCCCCTTCCAAGCTTTGGAAAGAATTGGTACCCCGGACCCAGAGCTGGATGGACAGGCAATGGAAGAGGACCTGTTTGCTTTGGCTGATGCTCCTAGCCCCCTCTCATCTTCTGGAGGTTCCCCACCACCAAGTGTCTCTATGGGAGACAAAGACAACCGTGACATAGAAGACATGGAGCTCTCGGATGTAGAGGAGACAGAAACACCTGCTATTATTGGTACCATATTAGCTTGGCTAAACTATCTTTGATTTCTTTCAATGGTTAAATCATTAATTTTATTGTTTCATTGTCTTTACAGTAGAGGAATGTGAGGCCCAAACTGTTGTGCCCAAAGAGTCCTCTGTCACCCCAAATGTCACAGAGTCTCTGCCAACAAGTGAAGTCACACAAACAGAGGAGATTGAAACACCAGCAGTTACAGTTCCTCAGTTAGATCCTCAGTCCTCAGTTTCAGCAGTAACAACAACAACAACAACTACAGCAGCTACAACTACACCCACCACACCAACCACACAGTCGCTTCCAGTGAACCTTGCTGGGGTTGATCTGGGCAAGATCAGCTCCATCCTCAGCACACTCACAAATGTTATGAAGAACTCAGGTGAGATATTGTTGGTTAATTTGTAGAGCATGTTATACACAGGTTGAAACGGCCTATTTAAAGTCATAACTTTGGCTGGTCATAATTAAGAGAGTACAAGTTTGAATGTTGCCTTTGGTGTCTTGCTCCCATTGTCCAACCACTTTCCTGAATCCTTTTAGGAATCGGTCAATGAAGCGTTGCAAAAACTTAAAGTAAAATAAAAGCTCAAATTATGGAAAGTTATGGAAATAAATTTACTTTTGAATACGACATCATGCATTTAATCAATGTTGTTACTTTGCAGCTGTTGGAGTTAGTCCTGTATCTCGGTCTTCCCCGAGTGTGCCTGTCACTCCAACCTCAGGTCAGAAGACTCCCACTACTCCTGCCCCTCCAGCCAACCCTTTGACCAGCATTCTCTCAAGGGTGGACATCAACACCAACACTCTGCTCAGTGCTCTTTCCAAAACACAAAGCCTTGGGGGTTTTCATGGTGAGAACTGGAAATGCAAGATTATTTGAAGAACCAAAAAGTTTGGATAGAAAATTCATAAACAATAAGGGTTGTTTTAAGTCAACATGAAATTCAAATGCATGCTAGTTTTGAACAGAATATATTATTCTGAATAGTGGTGGGAGAAAAGAATCAATTCAATTATGCATTCTTTATCTAGCAATTTTGAATCGGTTGTCAGAAGTTCAGAATCGGTTCTGTATTGAAATTAGATTGACATTGCCGACCTATGTGGGTGTGAACTAGAAACCGATCTTGTCCGTAGAAACGTATATATGTACCCAAAATATACATATACAAAATATAAATATACCCAGCTGGAAATGTTTTTGCACAGCCAAAGAAAAATGAGGGTGAAGAACAGTTTTGGAATCCAGTCATGACTCTGAATTCAGATCAGACTGTGAAATTCCTTAAGATTCCTACTGTTAATTCTGAGGAAACGTGTTTGACTTTTTAATCTTTCATTGAAATATAATATATGCTCCACCTTTGCAGCAACGTCATATATATGGTGAGCATTAATTTCATTAAGGTTATAAAAATTAACAGTTGGTCAGAAAAATAAATTAAGCATCGCAAGTGACATCTAGATACTGGGACACATCACAATCTTCTTAAGGGTAAGCTTGACCTCTATATCCCAAATGTTGATGTTTGGTAGGTTGTGTTTCAGGATCAGAGTAGTTTTTCACATTCAAATACATACTCAAATTCAGCTGTATCTTTATTCTGCGAGTCCCCATGCTGCTTTTAAACAAGAAAATGAAATTAATTTCATTATATTTCAAGATTTCAGATTATTGAGATTAAATGACTTGAGAATGTAGTTTCATGTTGACCTAAAACTGTATATTATATAAACCATTGCCTAGTTTTGGCAGAATCAACTGATGATGTTTAGAAAAAAGAGATGTTTAGACAATGTGTGTGTGTTTTAAAAATAAATCTGCTGACCCTTGCGTCCCTACCCCTATCTTTCTCTTTCCGCAATTCTCTTTCAGGTCTGTCCTCTTTGTTAAACAACCCTGCTGCAAAGACCTCTGCAAATTCAAATTCTGAAAAGCAATCCATGACCCCGCCTCTTGCAGAAGAATCTCATACACCTCCTAAAATAATACCTACTTCAACTAGTGTCCCATTGACTAGTGACACCACTTCTCAAGGATATGTTGCTCCTTCGACTTTGCAGTCCAATATGGTGAACGAGAAAGTAAATCCTAGCTCTTCTTTCAACCCCACTCTGGACTCCAAGATTGATACCTTTCTACAAGGACACCCAAGCCTGAAAGGCTTTAATTTGGGCTTTCCTTCTGTTCTGCCATGGCCCAAGGGAACTGTTGATAGTCCTTCATCAAGTGCAGAGAACCTTGGTGGAACCCCTGTAAGAGATGAAGCTGGAGCTACACCAACACAAGATGAAATTATGGATGATCCCAGATCAGAACCATTTCCATATCAACAGGGACAAACAGCATCCTCTGACTCTAAATTAACTTGTCAACTTCCATCTTGGCAGGACCAAATTGCTCATGCAGATGCACAAGCTCCAGAAATACACCAGGCAATTGCATCAATAAAAGACTCTGTACCCTCTCTTGCTGAGGCAGAAGCTCAACGTCATCAGCGCATGGAAGCAATGAGATCCTCTTTATTGTCCAGTAACCAACAACCTTCAAGAGAGAGTCTAGAAGCCACTGAAAGATCCAGTATGCTGCTTCAAGATATAAGACAAAACCCTCTAATCCATAATGTGGGACCAAATCCTAAACTAGTGGAAGGTAGCTATGCCTATCAAGATGGCCAAGAGAGACACATGTTGCCCAGCTCTGACACATATGGTGGAGACCCATACCTTTCCAAAGAACAGAGACAGAATCTACCTACACCTACCTTCTTCACCACACCTCTCCCACCTATCCCAAAACTTCCACCTCCACCCAAAGAGTTCATGGGTGCAGCTTCTTCTTTGAGGGCGAATGCACCACACAACACCAGGGATTTGCCGGGACCTTTTGGTGATGGAGAACGAGGTGGTGTCGATAGCTCATATATCCCAACAAAGTCTGATTATGAACAATTGTCTCATGAGGTTCCAAAGGAGGACCCTTTCCATTCACATGGGGACAGGATTGCTCACTCTGCTCATGCACCACACCATGCTTCCAAAATCCCACCGAATGGTCCTATGGACTATAACCATCAACATCCCCCAAGGCCACCTCTGCAACACCCTCCAAGTATACCCCATCATAACATTGGTGGTCCACCTCCAGTAATGAGTTATCATGAAGCCCAAAGTCCTCCTCGACCTTTGCCTGACGGTCCATACACTGACACATACTACGACCATCCACAACGTAGCCCCTCTCCCCCTCATTATGATATGCACTCAGTTTCCTCTCGTGCACAAGAGTATTACCCTGAAGAACTTGCTCCTCCCTTCCCAGAGCGCAGGGTTCCTCCTCACATGGAGCATAGGCCTCCACCACCACACCATGTCCGTCCACCGCACCCTGGACACTATCCTCCCCCTAGGCCCATTCGACGACCACCACCGGTTCACCATGAACCACCCTTTCCAAGAGGCAAGCGACCTGGCCCACCTTTTGGTGGGCCTCCCAGAGTCAGGGGTCCCTTTTACCCACCCAAAAGACCTTTCTTGCCTCCACATTACTGAAGTGTCTCATGTGATTCTTCTGCTCTGGTGTTAAGTGCATGTTACAGTGAGCAAGTAAAGAAGTGCTGATGGGTTGTCAGTAAGATCATGGTTGCTCTGGACAATGAAGGTGGGAAGGTGTCGAACACCCTTACAGAATTACAATAGAGAAGAGCAAATTTATTTATGTTACCAAGGGGATTCAACCAGATCACTAGAATCTCTCAAGCAAGATCTGTTCTTTTCCAACATGAAGACATGTAAACTGTGAGCAGTTGTGCGGCCAGAAAGGAGTCAAGGAGCACTGGAGCTGGGAAATGGAAAGAATGTCTGGCAAGGAATGCTGGGGAATGAGATGGAATCTGAAGGCAAGCGAAACAAGAGGTGGTTATTCTATTTCATTTCATTAATTCTTCTTTAACTTCTGTAGATTTTGTATCTAGTTCAATGGAAAATATAGTTGAAAGGTTAATACAAAATGTCCTTTCCCTTAATTAGTATGTTAACACACGTATCTTGTGAATGTCTTTGGGAAAGAAATGTTTTTTTTGTTTTTGGTTGGATGAACATTTAAATAAGGTTGATATGTAATATTTTTTTACTTCCAAAGTTAAGTTCTACTGATGATCAAGTAATATTGTTATGCAAAGCTCATAGTTTTGATTCACCACATCTTAATTTGTACATTTAAATGTACCGCTAATAGTTAGTTCAGCTTCATTATCGTCTTTCTTGGACAAACCAGCAGCATAGAGAAAAAGAATTCTTTACCACTTTGAGGTAAGATGCTGAGGTGTACCGCGACTAGCCGTTTTTACCAACAGTGGAAGAAGATGCAGAAGAAAGGAAGCTGTCCGGCAGAATCATCCTGGCCTCCCTCAGTTTCTCGAGGCTTTTACTGTACTGACTTAAATAAAGATGTGTTTGGAAAAAAATGTGTGGGGGTGTGAAGTCTCAACCATGATGTCTTTGAGTCTTTTCATCTCAGTTACTTCAGTGACTGATTTCTTTGCTCTTCACGGTTTCGCGCACACTTTTATGCTTAACAATAAAATTTATTCATCAATAAATCACGCACAGATAATTTGTTGTAGCTGAATGCCTGCTACTCGTCTTGACTAAAAACAAGGAAAACCTGTTTGTTTACACCTCTGGGCAGCCTTTTCGGAGATCCAAGACACGGTTATGTTTACTTAAATGGGAAAACCCTGAAACTCAGGCTTGCCACACTCATATTTAAATTATTGTTTTTACTTTAAATCAGTGCATATAAGCATGTCTTAGTTTAAGTTTAATGCTCATAGTTTCTTTGCTAACCAGAGATTCTCACAGATATGATGTTATTAATGGTGATTGGGAGTTTTATTTAAAATGGGGGACTTAAGATGCGGTTATGTCAGTCATGTTGTTATTACCATAACCTTGAGATAACATCTATGCGGTTTTTTTTTTGGCAACAGCCAATGCCTAAAGGAGCTAAATTAATCTTAAGTCAGGTGTGCTACTACGATGCAAGTTCAGAAAATTCTCATTTCAAGTTTAATTGTCAGTTTCACTGTAAAGCAAGTGCTTTTTACAAGCCAAAATCTCATATTATGTGATATGACACGTCATGCACCATAATTGTTCTAGAACCAAAATCAGAGATGTTTAATCTCATGTAATAATATTAATATATAATAATAATATAAAACTTAAGTTGTGTTTGTAGATTTGGTTATTTTAATTGTGACTATATAATATAATCCAAATCTAAATTTCTATAGTCGTTTTGTGATACATTTTTTTTCACCACCTTTATTCAAAATTTTCTGTAATCTATTCCAGCTCTACTTTAGGTTAACTGCTTTCTAGAAGTGATTCTTTCACATACTCTGGTCTGATTAGCAGAGTATTTACTTAAAGGCATACTTCACCTAAAGACGAAAATTCTGCCCTCATTTTCTCACTCTCAACCTGTTCCATACCAATTTTTTTCTTCTGTTGAACAAAATACATTTTGAAGAATGTTGAAAACCAGTAGACATTAAGTTCACCGTATATTTCCCTTTATAGTTGATATAGATGGCTACTGGTTTACAGCATTCAATTTTTTTTTTCAAGAGAACACAAATTTAAAAGAAAGATTGAAACCACTTGAGAGTGAGTAAAGTTGTGGGTGAACTATCCTTTGAAAAACTACAAACTTTTACATGCATAACTCTAAATAATCACATCTTCTCTGATTTTGGAGCACTATTTACTTTCTTGTATTTTGACTTCAAATCTAGGCGTTCTAACTGTGCTGTGATAACCAGTTAATAGTCAGCATCGTTTAACACGTTTATGTTGCTCAAACTCAAGTATCTGCTGAGTCATTTGCCACAAGTTGATGGTCATAGAGTCAACCTCTTCAATCAGATCAGGGTTTAAACTCAAGTTTTGTTATTCTTGATAAAAAGCAGCGAAAAATTGTTTAAACAAAATAAAAAATGGGTCTCCTTTAGCCTGTAAATGGTGCAGCTACGTGTTTTGCTGGCTAGTAGTCCCAAGTTATGCAAGGACAAAATATTTAAAAAATGCTGGCACTCATGCACACGCACAAAATATTCCAGGAGCTTTAAAGTGGTTTTAAAAATTGCCTTTTTTCTTTTATCAAAAAGAAGGAAGTGAAGGCGAAATTATTTTACAATGGAAAATATGAAATAATGAAAATAGATAAAAGTATTCTAAGGACATTTTTAGATCCATGAACTCAAAATCAGCAGTGCTATAGTGGATGTTTGGTTTTTCAGTAAACTTTTTAGTGAAACGATCTTAAAGGAGCTTTTTTTAAAGAACATTTTAAAACTTTTCATTGTGAAGAACCTTTGGTGCAATAGAAAGGTTTTTCATAAATGTTCCAGAGATTTTCATGGAACCATCAATGCCAGTATTTATGATTGTAGTTTTAAGAGTGTAGAACTTTTTAATTGCACAAAAGGAAAAAAGAAAGATTGTTGTTACCCAAAAATCATTCTAACATCACTGTTAAAAAAAAAAAAAAAACTTTCTGAGCATGTATGTGGCCCAAATTAATAATGATTAAATTTGTATTAAAAGCAATTAGATCAATTTCAGCGTTATGGATGTGATATTTGCAGTAATATCTCAAAACATGAATATTGTAACATATGTTTATATTTTCCTAAACAACTAAGTTAAGGGATCATAAAAATATCAATCTGTAAATATTGCGATAAACGTGTTATGGATGTGACGAAAAAAGTCTGTGAGTTTGCAGTATACAACATACTTTGTAGAAATTCTGTAAATTAAATTAAACAACCCAAAAGAAATAATGCTAATCTAAAGGATAACAGTTGGTTTTCTATAGAACAAAAACGATTGATTTTATTTTATGAAGAAAAAGTTGTTATGGATGTGAAATTGGCACTTTTGTGAATTTGCGGAATCAAATATAATAGTTTAAAAACACTGACAGAGACATTTTTGAGTAAATAAATTTAGCACTGTAAAACACTTGCTGACACAAAACGCAGAAACAATTTCGATGTTTTGGTGAAAGCTTAATTTTTTTTAATGGCAAGGTTGACATTTGCATAGAATTGCTGTAAAATAAAAGTTCACCCAAAAATGAAGATTTACTCACCGTTTATTCTCACTAAAGTGGTTCTTAACTTTTTTTCTTCTGTTGAAAAAGCAGCCATCCATATAGGAACAAAAAATACTATAGATTTAAGGGGGAAAATTATCAACATTCTTCAGTATATATTCATTTGTGTTCAACAGAAGAAGGAAACTTAAACAGGTTTGGAACTAGTAGGTTTGGATTAGTTTGGATTAGTAAATGATGACAGAATTTTCGATTTTGGGTGAACTGTGCCTTTAATGATGAAGGTCAAAAAAACTCTTAAACACTACAGTGCACGACTAAAAAGGTTAGGTCAATCTACGTTCCGAAAACGACAAATATAATAGGCTATATAAAACGTAACCACTTGTTGGTAGCTGTAGTTTGCTTAACAAATAGTATATTTACAAAAGGCCGTCACCAGGGGGAGACAATGTCGCTGTTACAACAAACCTAGGTCAGGGGTGTCCAAACTCGGTCCTGGAGGGCGACTGTCGAGCATATTTTACCTCAACTTTAATTAAACACACCTGAACCTAATCAGTCTTGCTAGGCTTGCTGTAGTGACTTTCTTGTAATTAGATAGGGTTAGTTTGGACAACCCTGACCTAGATAATGCAATTATATGTAAATAATAAAAATGAGAGAGAGAAAATATTCGGTGCGAAGAAAAATGTTCTTGATAGTTTCACACCAGGGGGTTTCAAGCTCTCCTTCAACGCACCTACTTTAGAGAAGTTGATCTCGTCTCAGTCTGTCATGGACTCGACCAGATGGAGAGCCTTTAATAAACGTAGAAGCTGCAAAACATTACACAAATTCTATAAAATAAATATGAATCTTGCAAATAGTTCCCACTAACACCGTCGTGACATTTTAATCTCAGGATTATTAGTTGATACCTCAAGATTAACATTTAAGCATGTAAATTATACAATTATTTTTATTGATTTTATGAGTTTAATATGAATGTTTATTTAAGTAAATCCAAAAAATACGTTCGTATTATAATTTTTTACAGATGTGATAGGCTATGTATTTAATTAGGCGTGGCATGTCATATGATAATCAAAGTTGTAGATTAGCCTATTCATTGATATTTTAAATGAAATATTATTTTCTACCGAATATTATTTTAATCGAGTTTTATTTACAGGAGTCATTAAGTAAGTTTTTATAACACCATTCAAAACTTTTTCACAAAATAATTTGCAAAACAAATGTCAATGTCTGACGTATTGATAAAATACACTGAAAAATAGTTGATTGGATTTATTAATGAATTTGAATTTGAACAAACAAATGAAGTTGAACGTTTCTCTATTGAATTTGTTTAAATTCAGCCCTTATACATTGTTTGCTACCGCTTACCTTAAAAAAAGTAAATGTGAAGCACTCCAATGTTTTTTTTTTTCTTTTTCAAATTATTAATGGCTCTATCGTCAATACCTTAAACTTACTGTAAATACGTCTCAGTTTCTGAATAGGAAAATAATGTTAAAAATGTTCAGTTAATATATTACGTTAATGCAATGATGCTGTATACATGCATAATTAATCACTTTTTATCTATTTAAAAATATGTTTATATTTTTAAATAGATTAAAAGTGATGAATTATGCATGTATAATTAATCACTTTTAATATTTTAAAAAATATTAGGTTAATATTTTTAAATAGATTAAAAGTGATGAATTATGCATGTATACAACATCATTTTATGTAATCGCATTAGATAGATTAAAGCATCTGCCAAATGCATAGATGTAAATGTAGTTTTTATTGTCATAGTTAATCTATAATTAGTCTAATTGAGGATGATTATTTTGACATGCCCTTCTATTATTTAATGTGGCTTAATGATATACCATAAAAGTTTACAAGACCGAAAAATAGGCTTAATAGCGATGCTGAGGTTTGCGGTGATTTTATTAAGTCAATCAGCTCGGTTTAATGTACGTAACATGTCTCATTTAAATAGGAGGCTACTACCACGCCCCCGTACGCGAAGAGCGCGTGCACTGTTCAGGGTCAGAACAGTGGAACATTTGCTCAGCGCTCATTTGCTCTTGTTGAACTTTCCACAGCAGCAAGTCCTGTGTGGGATTCAATGCTGAATATGATCCGCGCTTATCTGAGCCACTTTAATGAATGATGCATCAATTTTTAAAATCTGCTATAGACGCACTGAAATGATTAATTAGATTTATTAGATTTATTTTTAAAAGTAAGTGCAAACAATTTATATGGGCTGAATTTAAACAAATTAAATTTAGTAATGTTCAACTTTGTTTAAATTCAGCCCATATAAATTGTTTACTTTTAAATAAAAATAAAGTAAAAAATGAGTAAATCCAAATGAATCATCTTTTTTCAGTGTATAGACCACTTGAAAATTCTGTTTTTCTGCATTTATTAGATTTATTAGGTTTAGATTTGAGTAAAATGTCAACATTTGTTTTGTTCTATAAAGGTCTAATGACATTTCTTCTAATCAGAAAATAGAAATATTGCCATTGAGGGTTTTTCATCTCAGAAAATGACAATTACTCAGAATAACAAATGTTTTCGTTTGTTTTGATTGGAAATAAGTGTTAATTATATGAATAAATAAAATCTCATTTTAATCTTCTGAAGTTAAAACATTGATATTATTATAAATATCTCTGAAAACATGGCGCTTCCTTTTTCTTTTGCGTTATTTATTTATTATATAACATTTGTGCTTCAGATTTGGGAGAAATTTTAGTCGTATTATTCAAATAAATAACTACAAATTGTCAAATTTAAAACTGAAAGAAACTACAGAACTATATGCTACATAAAATGTTAACGTAGAGCTATTAATGCTTTACAAACTGTAAATGGCAATATTTGTGTTATAATTTTTGTAAGTGTTATAATATTTGTTTCATTCAAATACAGAACTACAAATCGTAGAATTTAAAACTGAAATAAAACTACAGAAGTATGCAAACGATGCTGTATAAAATGTTAACGTCGAGCTTTCTAATAATGTTTTACAACTTATCTCCCCCTCCCCCTGCTCCTGTCATTTCTTCCCTCTTTGTCTCTCACCCTGATCACTCTTTTGTTTTATTTTTCTCCCTCTGTCCATCCTCAATGTATGCAGATCCTGAGCTGAAGGACTTTGTCTGCCCAGCAACAGAGTGCTTGAGGGGGACGTCCAATGCCCTTGTATCCCATCCGCTTGCAAATTAAGGTAAAGGATGTGCTGTTGCACAAAGCGCACCCACTCTGTATTTATTCTGCTTTTATATTTGGAAGAAATGTCTAGAAGATCATATAACCACACGTGGCACTATGAAGTCAGAGCAGCATTTCAGGATTATAAATGCACAAGCTATTAAATGTTTTCCCAAGCATTAGAAGGAATAATGAGGTTTTAAAGTCTTGTAATGAAGGTTACCCGGATGATGTAAACAACATGGTTAAACCCTTTATTTGTTGTTTCAGGCCTTGGAAAGTTAGAGCTCTGCCTCCCTCTGCTGGTTCAAACTAATTTTAAAGAGATAAATCACACAAATACATGAACATTTGCTTTTTTACTCATCCTCAGGTTAAGATTAGACATGGGCTGGTGTAAAATTCTGACGGTATGATAACCTTGGATAAAAATTTCACGGTATTTTGGTTACTGCTCTAAAATCTGTTCTTTTTAAATGTCTGTGTAACAAACTAGCTTTTCCCCCTTTGAACACAATATATTATATTTTGAGAAACACGTATAATATTTTGGAGCAGTAAACATGTCAGGCTGAATAATTCAAATCATTCATTGACTTCTGCTGTCTTCATTTGTTTCACAGATTTCTTTACAATTCACATTTTACAATTCAGGAAAGCATCTTTGGATGTCTTTTTCTGCTTTAGATACTGTTGTCCTAAAAAAAAGTAAATAAAAAAAAATCTCACACATTCTTTAGGAACGGTATCGCAGAAACTTTTGTCAGTTTTATGCCTTAAAATGGTAATTGTCCCATGACTATCCAAGATTTAACTTTTCTATTTGTATAAAATGTTATATTTTTATTGTGATCATCTGTGATTTATAAAGTGAATCAATGGCAACCAGCACTTTGAAAGTTCAAAAAATGTACAGGCACAACTAAATTAATACCTGAGAATATTGAGTGAATATGACAATGTTGTAAATATTGTTTTTTTTCCACTTAATAAGAGCACTGTAAGAAATTACTTGATTGATAAGTCATGTCAACGTTTTTATTTTAACCAAAACTTAGATATGAAGATAATCATGTTTCTAACATTTTTTAAGTCGTACATTGAGTGATTTGAATGCAATTTAAGTTGAAATGACAACTAAGGTTAAATTTAAAATTCAAAGCAGCCAGTTTTAATTGCAGTGCAATACTGCTTTATTTAGTCTTTTCAAAGTTCCATTAGACTGTGTGAATTGCGTTTGTGAATCACCAAATGAGTTAAAAATATTTATTTTAAATTCAGCTTAAGAGAAAAGTGACCTTTTGTTATTTTCAGGTGAACTATCTCTAGATTACTTTATTGTCGGTCTCTTATTCATCTCACAATGAAGATATTGAGAATATCTTGAATTAACATCCATCCAATCAACCAACCAACAATCCATATTAATAAAATCAGAGAAAGAAAACTAAAACCAATTAAACAATTCCTCATGAAAAAACTGAGCGATTTATCCCTTTACGTTCCATTAATGCAAACATTATTTACAGAAGTATAGGGGGAGTATATATAATATTTTATATATGTTATATTATATATGTTATACCAAACAAATATATAGTTTTGTTTATTCATGGACTGTCTCCACAATAAATATACTTTTAACAATGTTTAACTTGTCATTTAAAGAAAAAGAAAGAAATATTATGTTTAAAAAAAAGTGTATACATTGGAGTTTTCTTGTTTTGAGACATTAAAGTACTGTATGTCGCTAAGAAATAATTACTTTTGGCTTTGTTTGTTTTTTGTGGCAGGCAAAAAAATAAAAATAAAAAATTCCAATGGCCGAACTGGGCTATTAGAAATAATCACGTGTACAAGTCCTTTATAAGTCTAAAATTTCATTCATAATGGTCTTAAAAAGTCTTAAATTTGACTTGATGAAACCCTGTCAAACATTTTCCTAAACACTGATTACATAATCAGTAAGCTATGACAACATGTTTTCATGTTAATAACAACTTGCTATACAAGTTGTTTTAAGTCTGTTTAATATAACTTAAGTTAAAATGACTTATTGTTAAACTCAACAACGTTTACTGTTGAAACTTCTGATTTAAAATGACCTGAAAAAACACAATTCTTGAGTTTTTAGGGGGACAACTTAATTGTTTTGTTCCATCCACTTACATTTGTAAAAAACTGATAAGTTAACTTAATTCCTTCATGTTTTCTTGACAAAAATTTATTGTGTGGAACCTAGCATTTTTTTACAGTGTATGACACAAGGGTAATTTTCTTTCAATTGAAAATTTAATGCAACCATGTCATTTTTCTACAGTGTGGTTAGTCTGTAACCCTGACAAATCAGGTTACCGTTCGAAATAATGTAAAGGTCAGGGCATATCAGTAGGTGACCTTTATGCCAGTTCACTTGAAGCCAGTGAAAGCAGCTGATGTAATATCACGTTTCATACCTCACAAGGCCATGCGGTTTTTAATGCCAGCCATTAATGTAAAACAACCACAGTCATTCAAGTTTTGTCATCTAATTATCTCACTAGTATTTTTAAAAAGCCTTTCTTCATCTAACTGTCACAGACTTGGACTGGTTTGCAGACAGATGTTGACTTAAACGGACTGAAATAACCAGCAGATGTCGTCGTTAATTCAACTCTCTGTATAACCAGTTGAGTCATCCGTGATTGCAAGTGCGTAAATGAGTCGTGCTTTGAGTCACAGCGTAGAGTTCATGTTGTTTTGCTTTAAAGTGAGGTTGCAACAAAGATGAGTTGCTAAGTCAAACTGGTTTTGGGTCAAGGGTAAAAGCAACACTGGCGGATTTAGGGGCTCGTGGCAGATGGTTGCCAATCCCAGGAAATCAACGCAAGTACACTACAGTCTTTGATTTAGTTTACCCTAAGAAGCCAGACAACCTCATCCAATATAGTCCACTGACCATTAAACAATCACAAAAGCACTTGATGTCTTCGAGAATGTAGATAGCCCACTTGCTGTGTGATGTGAACTATAACATCTCATAAAGGTTTATTTTATTACATTTATGTTTTTGTATACGGAGGAATTGATTTGCCCGCAAGGCTATAGGTCAAATACTAAGAAAGCGAAATTATAGTGGGGAAATATAATGGGGAAATCGTGTAGTTTATGTGGGCGTTAATTTGTGAGGAAACATGATTTGGCTCAGTGTAGTTTCAGCACCGTGGTCAGAGCTCGACGAGAACAAAAGGCGGATTAGCGTCCTTGATATCAGGGACCGTCTGAGTGTTACGTGCGCGCTCGAAAAACGAACAAGCAAAGAAAGCAGCAGTAAAGCTTTAATTTTCAGTAAATTGTTTCAGATTAATAGAAGAAGATTAAATATTACAGTCTTGTGGTTCTTCGTGAATAAAACAATTAATGATGATGCTTCGTTGCTCAATATTCTTTTTGTACATAATAGAGATTATTCAATAATATGGTTCATGTTTCTTTATGGATCAATCTTATTATAATACTAATATAGTTGTTTGTTTTTGTGAAGAGATGAAAGATTTTTATGTATAGTATTTCTATGTATGATGTTCGGGTTAATAATGGAGATAGAGTAGTATGCAATAATGATATATTATTATGTTTTTAATCGAGAATGATGTGATGCGACAATATTTTATTAACAGTAACACATTCATTTTCATTCGGCTTAGTCCCACTATTTATCAGAGGTCACCACAGCGGAATGAACCACCAACTTATCCAGCATATGTTTTACACAGCACTGTAACCCAGTACTGGGAAACACCCATACACTCTCATATTCACTCACATGCATACACTACGGCCAATTTGGTTTATTCAATTCACCTTTTCTGCATGTCTTTAGATTGTGGGGGAAACCGAAGCACCCCGAGGAAAACCACACCAACACAGGGAGAACATGCAAACTCCACACAGAAATGCCAACTGACCGAGATTCGAACCAGCAACCTTCTTGTTTTGACGCAACAGTGCTAACCACTGAGCCACCGTGTGGCCCAAGATTAATATAAATATATGAATTAAAAAATATATACTAATTTTATGATAGATAAGATTTCTTCTGGCTTATGGTTTTTCCAACGCTATCTCACGGCAATTTGTAACCTTTTATTTAGTGGCTAATTCGTATGAATTCGTACGATGTAATTCGTACAATTCAGTACGATTTGCTCATCAACCAATGACGGTTGTGTTTAGGGGTGGGGTTGGGTGCCACGCCTCCTTTTTTAAATCGTACATTTTCGTACGACTGAACTCGTACGAATTCGTACGAATTAGGCACTAAACTGCCAAAACGTAAAATACTTGCATTTTCTCGTGAGATCAGGCTGGTTTTTCTGAGAAAAAGCTTTGATATGAATTAATAATTAATTAATCGTTTGTGGTAGAGTGTTTGATGTTGATTTATTTATTGCATGCAAATGTACAATTTGGAAAATCTATTATTTTTGTAATTTTTGTTTATTATTTTTGACGATTCTTTCTCCAATAAAACATGCCATCGGAAATCACTTTCTAGGGTTTTTAATACTGTTATTATCCAGTAGTATATTGCTTTAATGTAAAATAAGCTCAATTGGTTATGCGTTAATGCAACGCTATCTCACGGCCAACTCGTACGAATTAGCCACTAAACTGCCAAAACGTAAAATACTTACGTTTTCTCGTGAGATCAGGCTGGTTAATGTGATATTAAAATAACTGTATTTTAAAATGTAAGTCTCTAGATTCAAAGACGCGATGAACAACAATAAAGATCGCATAGTATGACTGTGAAATGAAAAGGACAGCTGTTCGTATTTGACAGCCTCCCCCCTAAAAGAATTAGCGGCTATTCGCCTTTGCGAGAGGAAAATATCGACGCTCCCTTAATCCGAGTAAGCATCACGGTTTCCACACCCCGAGGGAGGACAGGAGATGGACAGGAGGGGGACACCGGCTTTCGACGTCAAAAGCTACGGGTTATACGGAGTGTCAACACCGTGAATACAGCCGACAGAATTACACAGCATCTTCTTCCCTTTGCCTCTGCATCAAAACGTGAGTGAAATGCATTTGACTCGCATCTGTGCTCGTATTGATTCATGCATGCGTTCTAGTCAACAGGAGATATTTGAGAGGGCACGGGGAGACAAAAAAAACCAAGGCGATTCAAGGGTGACAGATGCACGGATTTAGTTGAACGCACAGCGGTTCGAGTCCAAGCCGTTCGCTCTCCATCAGCTCTCTTTATCCGCGCACGTAGAATAAATAGCACACCATATTCTACAACCGGGCTGAAAGACAGCAAATAAACAAACATCCCCATGGGATTAACAAAAGAGAGGGATAGACAGAGAGAGAGAGAGGGAAGGAAACGAGAGCAAATGTCGCCCTTGCACACATAACGGAGAGCTCGGGAGATCTGATTAAACTTCTTTTCGATTTAAAGGCGTGAAGTTGCATGTGCAGTCGCATGTTTTTGTTCTCTCCCATGTATGTGCGTATGTGCAGTTAGTGTCGTGACAAAGAGCCACATACGCCTGAGCCTCCAGTGTGGATTAAACAAAGAAGCAATGGGGGATATACGTCAATATTTATATGCATTGCATTTCATTGCGTTCACTTCTGATGCGTTCTGTTGCCAGAGCTCGTAACACAAGTTTCTTTGTTCTAATAATATAATTTAACAATCTCTTATAGAGTGTTCTGATCCTATGTAATAGCTTGAAATATAAATATTTATGGGATCTAAATGCACCCTATCATCAATAGGCTATTTATAGATATATAACATTTTGCAGAAATGCTATTTATGGCTCACTATATACGCTGGAGATCTGCTGTGAAGTTTGACATTTCAACGCTTGCAAGGCACTGTGCTGAAATCTTTATTGTTCTTCCTCATATTGTGCTATTTAATTCAGCTCAAACCAATCAGAGACTCTATTCACGATGTGTTCAGTCATTTCATTTAGTTTATGCTGTTTATAAATGGTATTCTTGTATAGAAACGTAAGGTCTCCCATTGTGTGAGAATGTTTGCCATTCAGTCATCGGAGATTGTAATTTCTGGCGAGCTGGACGGCGATTGGTGGTCCTCCTTGCATACATTTGCATATTAAATTGTGATCTGTCTTGCGTTCTTGGGAGGTATAGCAACGCCTTGTGTTTTGATTTTGAAAAGGGTGTCGAGGAAGTTAAAGGGAAGAAAATGTTAAATTTTTGAGTAAACAGATTGCATATTTGATATTCTAACAAGCTGAAATAGCAACAGTAGCCTATAGCTGTAAAACTTGATCGTTATCAAGGGTAAATTGACAAAACAAACAATGCCCTGTTCACTTTTTTAGCTACATTTCACATACAAACAAAAATGTTTGTTTATATGGTCTACGAAGGATTGTATTATGTGTTGGACGTTTCAGGGATAGCATGACAGAGCTGTATTGACATCACTGTGTTAAACAATTAATTCAGCAATTCCTTTCTAGCTTTAATTTGCATATTAAATTGCGATTAGCCTTTCATTCTTAAAGGGATAGTTCACCCAAATATATTTTCACCATTCTTAAGTAGCTATTGTATTAAAGTGGAGCAAAAAATGCATTTTATTTTAATTCATGTTTCCAAACTAACTTCCAAGATTGTGGGGTTCTGGAATGTTCATTTTAGATCGTTTTAATATACTAAAATGGCTTGTTTGATAACTAAAACAGCACTTTATGTCATATGGCAGGCTACGTTGAGGAAGCTTAAATGCTGTCATTTATTTTTCACAAAAACTAAGCTTTGTTTACAAGGTATTTCAGTTCAAGTGTGGCTAGCCATGCTGTGAACCAAATTCCTTTAATAAAATACCCTCATGAAAGTCTTTAACACGTATCTTTGGCTGCTTTACAAGCACCTCAGGTCCTTTTACAAACACAAATCTTGTTAATGGAAGTTATTATGAAGTGTTAGCGGGTATAGCTTTTTTATTAAAAAGAGCTATCTGTTCTTCTACTCAGAGCTGTCACGGTTCAGACCTTTCCATCGGGACTCGTGTTTAACATCGCGACTCTTCCCCCACCGCTGAGCCGCTCTCCAGTGCTGAAACCCCGGGCGCAGCTGTCGCTCCGTCCCCTTAGGAAACTGTCCTAATGAAGGAGGCCGACGCCATCAAGCTCTTTATTGGCCAGATCCCACGGAATCTGGAGGAGAAGGACCTGAAGCCCATCTTTGAGCAGTTCGGGAAGATCTACGAGCTTACGGTGATCAAGGACAAGTACACGGGAATGCACAAAGGTAATTAAACGAGATTGACGCGGCTCTATTGAGCGGACAGTCTCAAGGGGAGATGGGAGACTAATGGTGCTAGATGAGTTTCCTTTTCATATCTTAAGAAAGGAAACGTCTCTTGTGAGGTCTTGCTCTTAGAGCATCCCGTAGACTCTTTAACCTTTAGTTTTGACACAGCATCTTTTGAGAAAATCCAATCTATGGCGAGAAAACATTGTTCAACGTTTCTTAGTCACCGCAAAACACTGCTTGATATTCATGGTCTGTCTGGGTCTGCTTCATTTTTTATACATCCCACGTTGTATTCTTGTTCCCTCTTCAGGATGTGCCTTCTTGACATACTGTGCGAGGGAGTCAGCCTTGAAGGCCCAGAATGCACTGCACGAGCAGAAGACATTGCCAGGGGTGAGTTGTCGCTGTTAATAAAACCAACGCAGAGACGGGCTGGGTGAAAAATAGATTTAGGAAGCCAGACAAACATTTCCAGTTTGCCTATATATAGTAGACCGCTCATATAGGGTGCATCTTTTAAATCCAACCGGACAGACGAGCGCGAATTTGTTTCTAAAAATGGAAACAACACATTATATGGTTCAGGAAACAGGATCTGTGGAAATGCGTGTTGACTGAACAGACTTTAATTAGGTATGTAGGAGGGCACAATCCTTGAAGGCATCCGCGATCTTGTCGCTCTCTGAAGTCGTTGATTAGCTGTTAGGCCATCTGCCGCGCCAGCGCCGTGACGGGCAACCTGTAAATCCAAAACCTCTCGTCTTTTCATCACTTTTATGTTTTCATCCCTGCTTTTTTCTGATTCTCCAGATGTATGGGATCATTACGAGCCGAATGCTGTGTGTGTGTGTGACGTCAGTGTGTTGAACTGGGGGATGAGATCATTTGGTCTGTTTTGCAATTAATACTATACGCTCAGTGCTCTCGTGGTGATGTTTTCTTTTTTTTTTCTTCCTGTTGATTACACTTGGAGCAACCAAACCCACAGGGAATCTTTCGCTTCCCCTCAAATTCTATTTAAGCGGGTTTAATTTGCGCTAGAGGAAGCTCTGAGAGAGAAATGTCGTAAAAGCGAAGACACGATGTGGACTAAGCGGCCAAACAGAAGCTTCTGGTGCATCTGAACAGCCAACTGTGGTCCCAACAGACGTGGGCTAATGAAGGGATATATGGCTTTATTGCTCCTTATGTCACGTAGCATAGCACTGAAGCCTGCTTGAGTGATGTTAGAAAACGAAGTGCAAGTGAAGTAAACCACGTTCTGTTCTTGTTTTGGATTGATATCTGATGATATATATCGTATAAACAAAATAAAAGTCATCATTTCATATTTTTCTCGATTCTTTAGTTTGTGGTGCCATAAATAAAGTTTACGGTAATAGTTTTTCAGAATTTTAAATGCGCACAGTTTTATATTCAACTACAGGGATGCAGAATTTCAATCTTGAAAGTCTCCATTTTACATTATATTTATCTATATTTAACCATTCGATATTTAATCATATGTTTTTGAAAAGCAAATTATTCTATATTAATAATTATTTAATATTTCTACTTTTTTAAAATTCTTTCTTTTATAATTCTTTTTTTGGGGTTTTCACCTTTGTTAGATAGGATAGTAGAAAGTATTGAGAGGGAGCAGAGAGAGGGGAAGGATCCGCATAGCACCACGAGGCGGAATCGAACTCTGGTCGCCGTGAGAACCGGAGTGCATGTCTCGACGCACTAACCACTACACCACTGGCGCCGACATTTATTTAATATTTCTACATTTTTATTCAACAATTTACCAAGGAGTTCTAAATAAAGTGAGAAATATGATTACATATACATTAGGCATGAGACGATAACCGTTTTCAAGGTATACCGCGGTTTAGAAAAGTTATGTTTTTAAAAGCGCCAAACGTTTCTGCTATACCGTTCCTAAGGTATGTGTAAGATTTTTTATTTACATTTTTTTTGTAGTTTTTTTAGGACAACAGTATTTCCAGCAGAAAAGATCTCCAAAGATGCTGGAGTAAATTGTAAAGACATCTGTGTTTTTGAAACAAATAAAGACAGCAGAAGTCAATGATTCATTTGAATTATTCAGCCTGACATGTTTACCGTCCCAAAATATTTTAAATGTTTCTTAAAATAAAGTATATTGTGTTCAAAAGTATAAAATTATTGAATATATTAAAGAACATATTAAAGAATATTATTAAAGAATATATTTTAGAGCCATAAACACAATATCGTCAAACCCTGATATTTTTATCCAAGGTTATCATACCATCAGAATCTTATATCGGCCCATGCCTAATATACATAATACATACATAGTCCATTATTAACTATTAATTGATCCATTATTAACTATTAATTGATCCATTTTTAACTATTAATTGATTAAATTTACAGAAACGGTATTATACCGTGATATATATCGTTCTCAGAATATGAGAAGACCTTGTTTTAGATGATCATTGTTTGTGAGCATCTGTTTAGATTGTTTTTACTTATGGTGAGTGGCGTTATGCGCATGTGTGCTCAAGAGTAACTCCAGAACAAATCCCATTATTAGCATGACAGTAGTCTGACCTTTGCGACCTCTCCAGGCGTAGATCAGCGGGTTCCCTCAGCTTTAAATCCTCAGTCCTCCTTCTCTGTCCCTCCATCCTTCTTTTAGTCTAACCCCCCTTACCTAAGCCTGGTAAGACGGTGTTCAAACCTCCCCCATGAGGTAGAACGGGAACCACGTTATTAAGTACAACAGCCCCCCTCCCTTAAAGCGAAATCTCTCTCTTCCTCTTTCTTTCTTTCTTTCTTTTTTTTCTCACACACGCAGACAGCCCAGCTGTGTGGCATTATTACCAGCTCATGGCACCTGCCATTCAGAACAAGCCCCGCCCCCAGCCTGTCAATCATCACGAATCGCTCCGGCAACGCTGCGTGATGTGTGTTTAGAGTGCGTGTGCGGGTGAGATAGGAATTGTAGCAACGATGAGGGGAGAAAGACAGATAAGATAAGACCGAAATTGGCTCAGAACCTTCATTTCTCACCTTTTCTTTTTTCCCTCTCAGGCTTTGTTCACACTACACCCAATTCAAATCTGCTTTTCAGATTTGATCTTTAAGACTGTCTGTTTGCATTGTCATTTTGTGAGTGATGAAAACAGATCTGCTTGTTCAAAATAGCGAGGAAAAGAATAGCTCACCCAAAAAATGACAGTCCTGTCATCATCCAGTCAGCTTCATGCTGTTTCAAATCTGTAGGACTTTGTCTTGTGTAAAACGCAAAATATATATCGAAAAATGGATTGCATTGACTTTTAGTGTCTAGATGAAGAAAACATAAAGTAATGCTTTATTTGCAGTGTTATTTTTTAGTATCATTATAGTATTTGTTAAAATAAATGTTTTTTAGATTAGGGATTTATTCATTTTATTATATATATTTTTTCATGGGTCCTTTTTAAACTGATATTTGTATTTCAGTTGTAGTCATTATTGCAGGTATCCTTAGTTTTACTTGTAAATATTTTAAAATTTTCATATGTTTCAATGACATCTTCATTAGCTTTAGATTTAGTTGTAATTTTTATGTAACAGTTGCAACAGTTTCATAGCATGATCAAAAAAAGGGGTATAATTATTCTTTCGAACATCTTCTTATTTTTATTGATTTTAATTATATTACAAAACCCAGCAAACAATACAGAATATTAACTGAAATATAATATTTCAGAATGTACATTCCCAGCCCAACATTTGATAAAAAGAAATTACATTTTAAATAAAATAAAATGCAAAAAAAATACTTTTAAATGGACCAATGTGTGTGCATATAATAATAATAATTATTATTATTTTTACATTGAATATTAAATTACAGTCATCTTTCCCAAGACATCCAATTTTTATCTATCCATTTATAAAGCAACCGAAAGAAGACCACACTTTTATTTAAAATCCACTGCTTTTCTGATTACATATGTTAATTTTTTAAGAGCAAGATTTTCAGACATTTCCTTTATCCCTTGTGCAAGAACAGGTCTTTGGGTGTTTAGACGTTTAGCTTGTATTAAGATGATCTTCTTTTGTCTTCTGTTCAGAAGTTATCCTTCTAATGTTGTTTATTTCCACAGCAGTTGTTATAGTAACAAGTTCTTTGCCTGCTTTCTTATACAACAGCCAAGAACAGTGTCGAAAATAAGCTTCTGCTCATGAATATTTTATTAATCGTATGATGTGAGGTGAATTTTATTAACAAATTTGAGCCTAAAACTGCGTTTGTAATAGTGCATATATGCAGTGAACCCAAAAAAGGATGTGTCATTTGGAGACTGTTGTCCACACTACTGCACATTTCAAAGGTCACCACTACTATTGCATCCTGAAGGCTATTAATAAATATTAAAAAGACATCTTAATGAGCGTTAAAATGTTAGCGTTCCAAACTCGCATTTTTGTTTCAGGCTTAAAATAGTTCAATTCCATGCATTTATTTAAAGCTGACAAAAAATAAAAGGTTTAATATTCACATTTTGCTACTGTCGAAAGTGAATAAAAGATCAGCTGAGAGTGATGATTTGAAGGGAGAGGTGAAGGAAGACAAGGGAGGAGGGGTGAACAGATGGCATGGCTGGAGTGGCACCTGGCCTTATGTTTAATTTCAGGTGAGAGGCACGCCGTGATTGTAGACAGAGGAGGAGAATGGAGACCCGGAGTCCTCTTTCTGCTTTTCAATCCCATGCTCTCCTCCTCCTCCTCTTATCTTTCCCCATCTCTCCTATCTCTCGCTCTTTGCTTATCGTTGCCATCCCAACGTGTTTGCTTAGCTCTGTTTATCACATGGGCCCCACTTGCATGGGCAAAAAAAACGGCAGGTGTCTTCCAAGATACTTCAATCGCACATACACACACACACTCGTGATTCACATACATGCTTTTGGCCTCCATTCTCTCACTGGCCACATCTCAACCATATTCCCTTCGGCCTTCTCTTAGTATGAAAAAAAACACCAGCAGTTGGTGTGTTGGCGATTTATGATCAAATGTGACTCAGCTGGATCCTATTTGACTTCAGTTTAGATAAATATAAGCTCTCTTGTTGGTTTTAATTTATTTAATTTGCCGTTTCGAGAACCACATTCCTGCCTCAGCTACAAAAATCGTCACAAGAAAGTATGAAGTAGAGCTTTTGCACTAATAATGTTGCTTCTGCTAATAAAATGTTGATTTAAAAGCATCAAATTACGGCTGATCTCTATCGGAGTAGCTTTCCTGTTTATTGTTGATGGCGAAATGGCAGTTGCGCGCCCATATTTTGGCATTTTTTGTTGTTTGGGACGAGTTGTGGTGCGTCTGAACGCATGTGTTTAAAAGAGCGTCTGTTGTGTCTTTGTTGTGGGGGAGGGGAGGGCAGGTGTTATCAGAGAGGGGGATGGAGTGTGTGAGAGCGAATGTCTGGATGTTTGTGTGTAGTTTAAGTACAATGTGCTCATTCTGATTTCCGTCAGAATATGTTTGGCGCAGTTAGGTGGATGTATATCTCAATACTGTAAGTGCATGTTTTTTACTAATATGTTGCTAGATATATAGGCAACAGAAGGCAAGGCAAGGTTATTTCTATAGCACATTTCATACACAATGCTAATATAAAGTGCTTTATATAAACAAGAATAAAAGAAACAAGTATAAGAAATAAAATAACAACAAAGAATAAAAATTATTTAGAAAAACTAAATAAACTGCTCAAACTGGTTATATATAATATTTACATATATATAAATATATATATATATATATGTGTGTGTATATGTAGATTTGTATATATGTATGTGTATATATATATATATATATATATATATATATATGTATGTATGTATGTGTGTGTATAGACATAAGTAGGCCCAAACAGATCTGCGCGCGCAGAATTCCGCAGATTTTTAGCCCATCATTGATTCTGTTTATTTGCTGATGTAAATTTATATTTATTCAGTTTTCAAATTAATTTCAGTAACAATATTGACAAATATAAACTTATTCATATAATTTATTTTCAATATTTTAGTTTGTAAAGTAATATTTTCTGTCTTTTAGTAAATATTTTATATGAGAGACTTGCTTTGTTTACCAAATAAAGTGGATCTAATTGGATTTGCATTGTAAACATTACATAAAAGTAAGAAAGTTATTACTTTTTATGTCATATTTTAGGGTTTTAGTTACAATACTCCCAAAATCAATCTGCATAAATCCGCAAATTTTAAACAAAATACTGTCTGGCCCTATATGTATAAATATATATAGTATACTACACTTAACTCATGTATATGTTAGTCGAACGCATACAAAATGTACTTTTATGAATTTCCAAGTGGATTTTATGTTTTTGAAAAAAACTGTACCGAAAAACTAGCGTTACTAAACTTTCCATAACGAGTAATCAAAGCAGACTAACGCGGTCTGACGCTTTAAATGCGAAATTACACACGCTCGCATGTTTCCTTTCCCGATCTTTGTGAGATTAAGTATATTTGACTTGGTGTCAGTGTCTATACTCATATCCAGACAGGATGAGTCCATTGTTTGCATGAATTGGAGGGTTAGAGGGTTCGAGAGCACCAAAGAGGGAGAGAGGTGAAAGTAGGTCTAATTAAAGAGAAATTGGACGGATATGTGAAAAGAGGGGAAGATGAGGGGGCGAACTGGGGGGAAGGGGGGAAATGAAAGAAAATTTGACATAATGAGCCGTGGGTGGTGTTGGGGGGAGGGGCCACTGCTGAAAGGGGAGGCGGCGAACGTCCACGAGCTTAAAGACAGACATCTGCTAGCAAGAGTGTGTGCGTGCGCATGTGTGTGTGGCCTTTGACGATTACACACTCCATGAGAGCAGAACTTAATCTGATGGACATATATCCACCGCGCACAACAGATTTTTTCACACCATCGACACATGAAATAAACTCGCCAATGGGCTTTTTCTAGCTTTTAAATGGAAGTTAGCCGCAAATACGGTCCTTTACATCCACAGAGGCTCAGACATTCATTCTAATAAAGTCACGAACAGCAGATCCTCTCGGGTCCGTCCTACTTCCTCTCTTGATTCGGTTGGTTTTTGTCGTCTGCAACAAATCATGCAATCTTAAGAGCTTGTTTGCTGGCGGTAATCCGTCTTCTTTTCTGAATGTTTCCCCAGATCAATACTGTTGCTCAGAAAAACCCATAAAGGCACTAAATGATGAATATGGCGTTTGCAGATTTCCTGATGAGTAATAAGCATGTATCGAATTTTCAATTTGAAACGTCCGTGATGATTTTTTAAAACATAAATATACTACTTTTTTTTTTTACCAAGCACAATTGCACAGTGTCTACAATAAAGAACAGATTCAGAGTCAAATACCGTCACCAAGCAGAAAAAATTTATGACTTCCATTTTAGCTACACAATTATCAACCAGATCCTTCGCTAGTTCATTTTTACTGACAGAGAACTTTGTTAATCCAATCTATAAACACTCAAAACTACATATTTTTGCTTCTTATTCAAACCGCTTTTATAAAAGGAGCTGAAACGACACAACTTAATTGTTTTGAGTTCAATCAACTTAAATTTGTACAAACAGTTAAGCCAACTCAATCGATTTGTGTTTGGACAACATGAAGGAATTGAGTTGAACCCAGCATTTTCTCCAGTGAAGTGTAGCAAACAAACACGCACTATTTGTTTAGTCGAAATCCATTGTTTTCCTTTTCCACTTGGCATTTGGTTCCCATGGACCAAAATTAGCAGCACCCCCATCTCAAACAATGGGACAGCAGCATCATCATCAGTGTTGACTGCGTGTTAGACATCGCAAGCATCACTCACACGAGGTCTGTTTGCTTGGCAAAAACGAGATTGTTTGAAAGCGCTACATTCAGAATTTGATATGCATCGTGAGCCATCAAGCCACATCTCTGTTTTCACTGTGGTGCCATATTCACACATCCACCCCCCTCCACCCTTCTCCATCCATCTTTCTCTATTTAAGCAGGCGTTGACGCTGACAGTTTAAAGTCAGTCTTCCCATTGTAATTGCTTAAGGTCTAGTGATTGGCACATTTGAAACATGCTTAATTGATTAGAGCTTATTGATTAGTTCAAGAATGAAGATTTGAGGGGGTTTAATCACCCAGACAAGATGCCGTTTCGTTGTCTAAGAGTAGCTGGCATGATGGATCAGGCAGTGACAGCAATATGACATTCTATTTAAAGGGATAGTTCACTTAAAAATGAATTTCCTAAACCTTCATTTGTTCAAAACCCATTTTATTCTGTTGAAGACAAAAGAAATATAGCTGGTAACTGGTATATATTGAGTTCTATAGCACATTTTGTTCTGCTACATAAGTCGATGGGTCAGAGAAAGCAGCATTCTTCAAAATATCTACTTTTGTGTTCTGGAGAAGCGCATTAAGGTGAGGGAGAATAAATGATCATTCTTGTTTTTTGGGTGAACTGTCCCTTTAAAAGTTTTGTTTTAATTCTTACGTTATTAATTATTATTGAAGGATATCATGATATGTGATGGAATATTTGTATTCCGTTCGCAGTGTTATTTCTTCATAATGTTGCACTGTTTAGGTTTGAATACAAATGGTAAAATTCATCAGCTATTATATTATATGCTACATTTATTTCAATTTTATGAACATATCTATTATTATAGTATCTGTTTTACAAGAAAACACTAAGCTTTTATATACTTTAAAATGTAAGGATTGATTCAGGGTTACTTTTATTTTTAATACTGATATAAGCTTGCTATTTTCTGAGAGATAATAGTTTCTACATGCATTTTTTTGTGGACGTATTAATTTTGTGTTTACATTAAATGTAGAATTTAGAGTTTGGCTAAAAGAAATATAGCTGGTAACTGGTATTCATTGACATCCATAGTACATTTAGTTCCTGCAAAGCAAGTCTATGGGTCAGAGAAAGCAGCATTCTTCAAAACATCTACTTTTGTGTTTGACGGAAATGTATAAGGGTGAGGGAGAATAAATGATGAGGTCATTTTCATTTGGTTGAACTGTCCCTTTAAAAGCTTTGTTTTAATTCTTACGTTATTAATTATTATTGAAGGATATCATGATATGTGATGGAATATTTGTATTCCTTTCGCAGTGTTATTTCTCCATAATGTTGCAGGACTATTTAGATTGAATAAAAATGGTAAAATTCATCAGCTATTATATTATATGCTACATTTTATTTCAATTTTATGAACATATCTATTGTTGTAGCTTCTGTTTTACAGGAAAACACTAAGTTTTTCTATACTTTTAAAATGTAAGGATTGATTCAGTGTTACTTGCTACTGCTTCATTTATAATATCGATATTTCTAAGAAGTTTCTACATTCATTTTTTGTGTGGAGGTATTAATTATTTTGTGTTTATATTAAATGTAGAGTTTAGAGTTTGGCTAAAAGAAAAATAGCTGGCAACTGGTATTCATTGATCTCCGTACTACATCTTGTTCCTGCTTAGCAAGTCGATGGGTCAGAGAAAGCAGCATTCTTCAAAATATCTACTTTAATGTTCAACAGAAATGTATAGGAATCAGTGAGGGAGGGAGTGAGGGAGAATTAATGATGAGGACATTTTCATTTGGGTGAACTGTGCCTTTTAAAGCTTTGTTTTAATTCTTATATGATTATCATGATTGAAGGATGATGATGGAATATTTGTATTCCGTTTGCAGTGTTATTGCTGCTGCTTCGTTCATAATATCGATATTAGCTTGCCGTTTCAGAGAGAAAATAGTTTCGCATTGTTTTGTGGACGTAATAATTTTTTGTGCTTATATTAAATGTAGAATTTAGAGTTTGGCTTAAGGAAAAATAGCTGATATCTGGTATTCATTGACTTCCATAGCATATTTTTCGATAAGTCGATGGGTCAGAGAAAGCAGCATTCTTTAAAATATCTACTTTTGTGTTCAAGAGAAGAGAGAAACACTTAAAGATGAGGGAGAATAAATGATCATTCTCGTTTTTGGGTGAACTGTCTCTTTAAAAGCTTTGTTCAAATTATTTTATTATTATTATTATTATACACAGCAAAAACTGTCCCTTTAAAAGCTTTGTTCTAATTCTTTTATTATTATTATTTTTATTATTATTATTATTATTATTATTATTATTATTATTATACACAGCAAAAACTGTCCCTTTAAAAGCTTTATTCTAATTCTTTTATTATTATTATTGTTATTATTATCACTATTATTATTCACAGCAAAAACTGTCCCTTTAAAAGCTTGGTTCTAATTATTTTATTATTATTATTATTATTATTATTATTATTATTATTATTATTATTATACATGGCAAAAACTGTCCCTTTAAAAGCTTTATTCTAATTATTTTATTATTATTATTATTATTATCATTATTATACACAGCAAAAACTGTCCCTTTAAAAGCTTTATTCTAATTCT
>CAIGQQ010011562.1:468638-482213 GCA_903798035.1 Danio albolineatus | reverse complement strand
ATTATACACAGCAAAAACTGTCCCTTTAAAAGCTTTATTCTAATTCTTTTATTATTATTATTATTATTATTATAACTATTATTATTATACACAGCAAAAACTGTCCCTTTAAAAGCTTTGTTCTAATTATTTTATTATTATTTATTATTATTATTGTTATTATTATTATTATTATTATTATTATTATTATTATTATTATTATTATTATACACGGCAAAAACTGTCCCTTTAATAGTTTTGTTCTAATTCTTTTATTATTATTATTATTATTATTATAATAATAATAATTATTATTATTATTATACACAGCAAAAACTGTCCCTTTAAAAGCTTTGTTCTAATTCTTTTATTATAAATATTATTATTATTATTATTATTATTATTTTATTTTTATTATTATTATTGAAGGATATCATAAAATGAGATTCTGTTTGCAGTGTTATTTCTCCATAATGTTGCAGGACTATTTAGATTGAATAAAAATGGTAAAATTTATCAGCTTTTATATAATATGCTATATTTATTTCAATTTTATGAGCATATCTTTGTTATTATAGTATCTGTTTTACAAGAAAACACTAAGTTTTTCTTTACTTTAAAATGTAAAGAATTGATTCAGTGTTGCTTCATTTATAATATCGATATTATTTTGCTGTTTCTGAGAGATAATAGTTTCTACATGATTTTTTTGTGGACGTAAAACTGGATGTTTATATTAATTGTAGAATTTTGTGTTTAGCTATGAAAGACAACACAACAAAAAGTAAAAAGTGTGTTATCTTTTGCATGAAATGACACAGTTGTGAACGGCGTTCTGTAAAAACCGTGTTTGTTATAAAATGGGAGATGGGTTGAGCTGCTGAAAGAATAAGCTAGAAAGAAAGGAGATTGGAAAGAGAGTGGAATATATTGGGGGTGGGGTGGCGCGCAGGTTGATTACGGTCGCAGGTCTTGTTGCCAGGAGACGGCTGGGACAAGGGATGCTGGGTTGCTAGGGAACCAGCTCAATGCGATGGCCAGCGTTGCATGATGGGTACAGAGGCGAGATTGAGAATAGTCTTTGTGTAGATACACACCTAATTTAACATCTGCCACCACACACACGCACTGACAAGTCGCAAGAGAGATCCTCTTGAGCTAGCTTGAGTGCAAATCACACACACACAGTCATTCTTTCCATGCTGAGAGAAACTTGGGGAGGAAGAACAAACAGCATATAAAGTGTGTGCGTGAAAATGTGAATTGTGATATTTTTTCTGAGCTCTTATGAGTCACTGAATGATTTTTATTTTTTTTTGGTCATCTTGTGCGCACCTGCATGTGTGTGTGTGTGTGTGTGTGTGTGTGTGTGTGTGTGAATGGAAAAGACAAATTTGGGTGTGTCTTCACATAAGGCTTTTCACAGGTTAAACATTTTGCTCATGTATATATAGGCGATTTGCACTGCGCGGAGGGTGGCGGCAGAGTAAATGTCAGTTGATTGAATAATCTATGGATTTAATATCCCATAATCCCAGTGAAATCCCTGGCTTGAGATCAAGGCGGAGATTAAGTGTGTGTGCTCATCATGTCAATGGAACCGTGACCTGCGTTTGCAATGGCGTGTGTGGAGAAACATTACATTTTCCATTTTCTTCCGTCTTTTTGTCTATTTATGTAAGCATATGATTGCATTTGCCTGCTGCAGAACAGATTGAGGGATTATGTTTATTTGTGTATTGATGTTTTGTATGATTTGCATGTTTTTTTTTTCTTTCATACGCAACAAAGTGACACATTTGTGGTGTATTGGGGCTCGGCGAGTGTTTGAGCATTAATAAGGTTACTTGGACAACAAATCAGCAGACGTGAATGCTTTTTTATATTAATAATTTGACAGTGAATGCTGGATAAGTAGCTGCTATCTACAGTATCTATCTATATATTTATATAGCTGTATGAGATCCAAAAGTTTACGTTCATATAATTATTAATCACCTGTTTCTAAAAGGTCTTTCTAAATGGTCTGTTCCCCTCCCACTCCCCCAGTTACTATGCCCTTGATAGTAGCTATATATAGTAGCTATATACGTACCCACATCACATAAATAGTTAACTTGTAATGCAACATAATTTATTTTTTAACAAGAATTGTATTTATTATGACACTGTTATATAGTGTTTCTTTTCAGTGGGTTAAAGTTGAAATAAAAATTGACTGTTGAAGACTGTTGAAATAAAAATCCACTATTATTCGCACGTTTATACTATTCAGGAGCCATGTGCATGCACTAACAGGTAAAATCTGCGTCTCTCTTTCAAGTTCAAAGCAAACTTGAATGCCAAAGCATTTTAGATAGGTAAATAGCCTATGTATTCTATTAACATCATCAAATTAATAAAATAATCAGCAAATGAGAAATAAATGACAGACAATATCTTTAAAAATGATAAAAATTACAAGATTAAAACGTGTATATTATTTAAATAAGGCAAATGCATTGACTAACCATTAGTATGGCGTACGTATATTTTGCAGCCAGTTTAGACCTGTCATTTCGTCCTCTTCGAGGATTTAGTTAGTTAGTTAGTTAGTTAGTTAGTTAGTTAACTTTATTTGTCCCCTTAGGGAAATTTCGTTTGCAGCATACACTCACAGAGACTTCTGGCATTTCACATTTGGCATATGTATGTACATAAATAAATAATTTAAGAACATGGAGCACCTATTTTAAATAAATATCCAATCTACTAGCCATCAACTGAGGGAGGAGGAATTAAAAAACTTAATTGCTTGGGGTATAAATGATAATTTTTTTCCTATTTCTTACACACCTGGGAACACTGTATCGATGACCTGATGGTAACAATTGGAAGGTGTTTGATAAAGGAAGTTAATGTATAGTGAAGTGTTTCTGAGTCATTTAGATTATTTCATGTTGCTCTCATGACTGTGCGTGTGCAGTTAACTGCAAAGCCAAGTGAAAGTAGGCTTTAGTAAAAAGGTAATGCAAAAATGCATACGAGCTTTAGAAAGCAAAAGCAAAAGTTGAATCCTTCATAAACTCCCAAAAAGATGCGTCTCTGGGGGTCTGCAGAGCACATGAGACTGTCTGTGGGAGTGTTGACAGTATGAAACAGGTAAACGAGAGAGGAATGAGAGAATAATATATATATATATCTCGTCACCTTGGAATAATGATTTTAATTCTGAATGATTTTAAGATTTTGAGCTTCAAAGTTTTTGCATTTCATAGCAAACAGTACGTGTGTAACATTTGTTTTTTAAATAAAAAGTCTTAAAATGTAAACAACTTATAAAAAACCATCCCATAATGTAAATAAGTTGTCAATTAATAGTATTAGTATTAATAGTATTAGTAATAATAGTAATAGTATATCAATTACTCAATTTTGACATATATGTATGTATATATGTATATAAAGTATAGAACAATAATGTATATCTAAACATATATAATAAAAAAATGTTTACATAAAATAATATCATTAATAACATTTGTTTTTACAATATTTTTAATAGCATAAACGCAGCGTTGGTGAGCATCCGAAACAATGCTTGCTTTTAAATACTAAAACCTTACAAACCACGAATGTATGACTAGTATTATATGCAGCAGAGTTGCTTTAATGATGATAACGCAGTGAAATGACCCCTGTAATTATCCTACTGTGGTTATAATGATTTTCATTGGCGACGAGGGCTTGTGGAATACAACAGGTTTCTTTCGCCTGGACTATTGAGAGTCTTCACTGCCTCTGTTGCTTTGGCAACCGCAGCAGTTACACCCGCTACTTTTATCTGTCATTCTCTCTCTCTCTCTTTATTTTCTCTTCTCATAAATATATTCTCAAAGACTCACTTTTCATCCATTTCGATCCCTCCATCGCTGTTTTTTTCCCCTTCAGTTTCTCTTGTTCTTTTTTATTTTTTTTATCCCCATCACTACCTTCCCCTCCCGTCCTCGTCGTCCAGGGCAACCTTGTTTACCTGCTGGGTAGCTCGTCTCGCCGTTGTCATAGTGACAGAGGGTTGGTTGCCGTGCCGACCTGAAGTGGCAGTGCCACGACTCTCTCTCCGTCTCTCTCTCTCCCACTTGTTCTACTCTCTTCCCGTCTCTCTCGTCCTTTTGTACCCTTTCTCCTCACCTTTTCTTTTTTGTTCTCCGTCTCTGTTTTTCCTTTTTGTAATCCTTAAAGCTCCGTGACTCATCACAGTGTAAGAAAAAACAAACTCCTCAAGGATTTTCTTGATGCATCTGTGCCGCCCCGTTCATCAGAACAGAAACGATGCCTTTCTCTGTATTTTTATTATTTATTTATTTCTATTTGATCTTCCTGTTGCTTCATACATGTTAAATGGATGCGAGCTGCTCCTTTGTCTTCTTGATGCGAGTTGGCTCCTTTCCGAAAATGAAACTAAAATGGCATAGTCATTAACCTAATCCATTTTGCAGACCATTTCAAAGTGCTCATGCAGTCAACAGTTGGCCAGCAACCTGCTGTGTGTTGTACGCTCTCGAAAATAAAGGTCAAAAAAGGGGGTTTACAGCCTGATGGCACAAGACAACCTTTGCACTTTTGTGCAGTTCTTTAGAAAATCTGTCCAAAGAACCCAGGAGGTCTGCACTTTTCTTTTTTGATGGATCGATATATTGATCTAAACCTTTCAAAGGAACAGTTCATCAAAAAATGTAATTCTTTCCTCATTTGTACACTGTCATGAGTGTGAACGGTTGATGTTGAGCTCCAAAAATGCTTTACTTTTAGTCATAGTTTGCTGTAATTTATATATCAAGTATTTTGGTTTTGTTAGAGAATTGTAAATGGATAGTTTAGCCATAATTTTTTCTTCCTCACTTAGTTTTAAACCTTTTGTTTAATTTTGTTGAACACAAAAGAAGATATTTTGAAGAATGCTGGTTTCAGGCAGCCACAGTTTACCTACTTTTCTAAGCCGATGGGTGCCAGCAACCAGCATTCTTCAAAATATCTTCTTTACGACCTGATGACAATCTTTGCACGTTCATTCGGTTCTTTAGAAGACCTGTCCAAACAACCCAGGAGGTCTACACTTTTCTTTTTTGATGGATCGATATATTGATCTAAACCTTTTAAAGGAACAGTTCACCAAAAAATGTAATTCTTTCCTCATTTGTACACTGTCATGAATGTGAACGGTTGATGTTGAGCTCCAAAAAATGCTTTACTATTAGTCATAATGCTTGTTTGCTGTAATATATATATTAAGTATTCTGGTTTTGTTAGAGAATTGTAAATGGATAATTTAGCCGTAACATTTTGCTTAATTCTGTTGAACACAAAAGAAGATTTTTTGAAAAATACTGGTTACAGGCAGCCACAGTTTACCTACTTTTCTAAGCCATGGGTGCCAGCAACCAGCATTCTTCAAAATATCTTCTTTACGATCTGATGACAACCTTTGCACGTTCATTCGGTTCTTTAGAAGATCTGCTCAGAGGAGAACCCAGGAGGTCTGCACTTTTCTTTTTTGATGGATCGATATATGGATCTAAACCTTTCAAAGAAACAGTTCACAAAAAAATGTCATTCTTTCCTCATTTGTTGGCTGTCTTGAATGTGAACGGTTGACGTTGTGCGCCAAATAATGCTGTACTATTGGTCATAGTACTTGTGCTGTATTATATAAGTCTTCTGGTTTTGTTAGAGAACTGTAAAGGGATATTTCAGCCATCGTTTATTCTTCCTCACATGGTTTTAAACCTTTTTATTTCATTGTGCACTAAAGAAGATATTTTGAAGAATGCTGGCACTAGGGGTGTAACGGATTTTGATTGATCTGTGATTCGTACTGATCACAACCCACGGTTTGGAACACACGTGACTTGCAGATTATTACTATTTTTTTTACTTTACAAAATTTGTAACGCAGAGAAATCGCCTCTTGCATCATTCAAATCACATGTATGAAAGCATTTAGGCTGTCCTGTAAAATATATTGATAGTGGAAAAATTTGTGGTAGGTTATTCAGGATGTGGTGGGTTTCTTAGGTTATTAAAGGTGTTTTCTGTCACTACTTGTTTAGCCTGCGTTAATGCATTCAGTGTAAGCTGCACAACTAATCATCAAAAGATTGGGATCTCAACAACCACACAACATAAATTATAAATGATGGTGATTTGCATATGTTTATTAATCCTTCGAATCGCTGCATTCAAGTATGTGTTCGAAAACCGCAAAAATCAAGAAAGAGATTCAGTCTTTTTACAAACAGTCAAATAACACGGAGGTACTGGGAGAACAGTTTATAGTTTAAATCTAAACACTAATGTTTATGGTGAAGATTAAAATCACCGTCATATGCATTTAACTTGACGCTCAAAAATTAAAGTTGTAGGCAGCAATTACATTACTTAACCAATAAGTGGCGACAACTGAATATGCCACTGAATAATGAAACAAGTTTTATGGGTGAATAACTGAATCGTTTGTTGAAAATGAGACTAAAAATAAATATGGGTTATACAAATTATAATTTCTACGTTTAGCCTTATCAGCAACATTAACAGTGAATTTTTCACAGTACTGAATATTTTACAGTTTATGTTTATTCAGTTGTTTATTTCTTCCTTTTATTTTTCATAAAATTACAGGTTCTAAGTTCTGTTTGTTAAAACCAAAAGTTTCTTGCAGTGCTGCTTTTGTAATGAATGGAAAGCAAAAGGCATTTGTCTCCTCCCCTTTTTGGCTGATCCAAAAAATGGTCCTATCCATGACAAAAAAAACACAATGTGATCCGAGCCGTGAGATTTGTGATTCGTTACACCACTAGCTGGCACCCACAGTTCTTACTTTTCTAGGTGCCAGCAACCAGCATTCTTCAAAATATCTTCATTTGTGTTCAACTGAAGAAAAAACAAAACACAAATATATAAGTGGAGGTGGAATTTTCATCTTTGGATGACCTATCCCTTTGAGTGTTTGTATTCGCCTTTGTGGTAACAGCTTTAAATGAAACAATAATGAGACCTTCATCAGCTTTCTAGATTGTCTAAATGAATTTGTTTTTGAGAGGAAAGAGTGCAGCATGCATTTGCATGTTCATATAAATGTCGCTGTCAGTACATAGCAACAGGATGTTGTTACACTGCAAAACATGCTTTTTGTTTTTGTCTTGTTTGTAGTCCAAATATCAAAAAATTCTTAAATCAAGAAGCTTTTTCTAGACAAGCAAACCATATTGTCTTGTTTTAAGAAATAATATGTCAAAATTAAGCAATTTATTTATTCATTCATTCATTCATTCATTCATTCATTCATTCATTCATTTATTTATTCATTTATTTATTTATTGCTTAAAATAAGCCTAATAATCTGCAAGATTACTTTGCTCACCCCATTGGCAAATAGTTTGCTTGCTTTAAGGAAAAACTCACTTTATTTTGACATGTTATTTCTTAAAACAAAACAATATGGTTTTCGGGCTCAATAGTTAGCACTGTCGCCTCACAACAAGAAGGACGCTGGTTTGAGTCCCGGATGGCCTAGTTGGCATTTCTGTGTTGAGTTTGCATGTTCTCCCGTGTTCATGTGAGTTTCCTCTGGGTGCTCCGGTTTCCCCCCACAGTCCATACACACGCACTATAGGTGAACTGGATAAACTAAATTGTCCGTAGCGTGTGTGTGAATGTGTGTATGGATGTTTACCAATACCGGGTTATGGCTGTAAGGGTGCACCTGTGTAGTGCTACAACCTCTGTCGACTAACATCCTTCATAATGCCCACCTGGTAACGCTACCGATTTGATCAGGAAGATGAAAATAAAATAAGAAATGTAAAAATTAAAATGCATAATCCTGTTTGATAAATCAGATCAGCAATCTGAGGAGAACTTTTACCAATTCTCCCCAAATCCTAATGCCCACCTAGTAACACTACAGATTCACATTAGGCCAGGAAAATGACTGTAAAATAAAATGCTTAATCTTGTTTGATATATCGGTCAGAATATATGAAAAAAGGGTTGACTTATTGACTGTGACACCAGTCACACAGAGCTTAATTCAGTATCTGCTTATTAATCTTTTTTCTTCACAGTATCGCTACTAAGCAGCCTCCTGCTGGGTTCTGGTGCTGCCCCTTGAGAAATATATTCAGTGGCTGCTGTGTCACACTAATAAAAGTAAAAAAAGCTAGTCCTATCCATAAACAAAGTATTGTTTATGGTCATAAAACCACAATTCTGATTTGAATGTATTGTGCGAAGATAATAATAATAATAATTATTATTATTAGATTACGAATGAGCTTTATGCGAGTGTTGTTCAGCCACTGAAATCTCCAGGTGAAAGATTGATGTTACTATTTTCGATTTCATAAGTTAACTTACCTTTCACAGCATCCATAATGTAGGTTTTTATTTAGTTTAACAACAAAAAAAACACAAGTACTATCCTAGCCTGCTTTACTGAATCTAAGTTTTATATTCACATCACATTGGTTAATTTATGAACAATCACAACATGTGACACGCTCCCTATATTGTTTAACATACTACTTTGAATATTCCGTCTGAAATAGCACACAAGTATGGCTTAGTAATAAGTGTAATTCCTGCACCTCGCTGGCCAACCACTAAGCAGTCGCAGTCGCTTTAGGACAAAGCATGTGTGAGAGTGAGACCAGCGATCCTGGAGTGCATTACATATAGTTTTGCTTGCTACATAACTGAAAACGTGCTAGATATAATACAGTTTTTGTTGTTGGGAATTGTAGTATTATAAGTACTAAGTTTTCTAACTGGCGAATGACATGATCTAGTGGGTTGTCTCTGTCTTCTTTAAGCAGCGTGTTTTTGATTTCAGGAGGCGTGGCTTTGGACAGCAAGGAAGGGATTGTGTTTCTAATATATTATGCTAACAGATAGCATTTTGGCAGATCAGCTAGTGCACCTTTTAAGTATGAGATATGTGGTTACATGCAGTGCGTGTCTGATTTAATGCATGTCTGTTGACTGTTTAGATACCTGTTGGACCGCTCATATCTTTGAAGTTGAAGTTCCAAGAATAAAATACGTGAGAGATACGCGATAAAGGAATTTCTCTAAACCATAACAACAACTAGAAAACAAAAATGGAATTGCAAATACAAAATTCATTTGAAAATAAAATGTAACATCGTTCAACAGATAGCATTCAGGCAGATCACTTACTGCAGCCAAATTTAATTTGGAAAATCAGCAAAAGTCTAATATTGTGCATCCCATTGTGCTACTATACGTAACAAGAAAAACGGCCCTTTTAATTTCTGAACTATTTAATTTGAATTATGATGTCTCTTTTTATTGATTTTCTGGAATAACTATTTAAACTACTATATCATGAATTATATCGTTATCTGAAATACAGTTTTGGTCATACCATCAACCCCAAATAAAGTACACTGTAAAAAAAAATGCTGGATTCCACACAATTGATTTGTGTTGGGGCAACATGAAGAAATTAAGTAAGCGTATTTGTTTTTACAAATTTAAGTAGAATGAACATTAAGCAATTAAACAGCCCTTATTACGGGTCTTTGAAAATGAGTTTCCGTGCAGTATGAAACACAGCACTGCGTGAATGAAAACATCCAGCTGAGGTTTAAATCTGAAAGTGCGCTGTGTTTAAAACTATTGATTCTTTAGCGAAATAGTTGACTCAGAGTCGAATAAACGAATCCAGTTAGGTTCGGATCTTTTGCTTGATCGCATTGACGTCGACAAGGGACATCACCAAATATGTAGTTCCAGTTCCAGTAAAATGTGAACGCGCTTTCACTTCAGATACTAGCAGAGGCGCCGGGGATCACAAGATGAAGATGAAGATGACGATCACTGACAGATGGAGATTCGGCTGCGGGGAATAAAGGGGTAAAGTTCAGTTACCCAACACCACAGTATACCTAGTGCTGTGTTTATTCCTGTCATTTTTTTCTGATGATTGATACAATAACCTACACTGCAACGCGGCATTCACCGGTCGTTTACTATTAAAGGAGCAGCACTATGGGACTTTTTCAGACTTTGACAGGGACTTTGTCAGTGACTTTTACAGTTCAAATGGACCAGTTTCTTCTTCTTCCGCTTCATAACATGTAAATGTAATTAAAATTGTTGCCTCGTTTTGTGTAGTTTGCAAAATATGTGTTTAATTGTGTGTTATACTTGTAATCGCCCAGCGCTGCTTGTAATCACGTATCTTTTATAGATCAGTACTTGTACTGTATCTCTCAGGTTATATCTTTATGGGGCTATTCACATATCGCGTCCAAAACAACGTTGAAAATGTCCCGCATGCTTTTTCCTTTACCGTTTTAAATGCATTTCTGAACTCGCGATCCTCTGCTGTTTGCCTTTGCGATGGCCACCATCAGCTGTTCTCACAGGCACGACGCAGTCAATTTTTAAAATAGTTCAACTTTTGCCACTGTGTGGATTAATAATGAATGTGTCTTTATTACTTGGGGTTAGGTTTAAGAGAAGAGTAATATGCTGGTGGTTAACTGCATTGCTTTGTTGCATTCCTACATTGGGCTCTCACATAGGCTACGTTCACACTGCAAGGCTTAGTGCTCAAATCAGATTTTTTTCTCACATCTGATGTTTTTTTGCATAGCTGTTCACACTGCTGTTATAAATGTGGCCAACATCAGACATGCAATGTGAACAGATCATGGTCCTAAACTGACCCGCATGCGCAAAAGAGAGAAAGTTCGTCCTAAAAAAAAAAGTGCACCCTTCTTTGAGCACGGATCCCCTATCCGCAACACCCCCAACACAGCTTCGCGATCAACCTGTGCCCCAATCGATAACCAGATTGCTTAACAAGCTCCAGTTTTGCCTTCAAAATCTTTTTCAAAATGAACAACCAACTCTCCGTGGTAAAATAATCGCCCTGTGTGCTGTTCTACTGCTGCTGAGGAGTAGATGACGTCTGCAGCACAGAATGATGACGCAAGTCGCTCAAAGATTATGTAAAAGCCACATGAAATCATCACCGTTCACACTGCGGTCGCATTGCAAAACATCAGATCTGTGTCTGATTTAAGACTACATATGAAAGTGGCACAAATCTGAACTTAAAAGATCAGATTCCATGCGGTTTGGGCTGTTCACACTGTCAAGACCTGAGTCACATGTGGGCAAAAAAAAATCTGATTCGGGCCACATTTGCCTGCAGCGTGAACGTAGACATACTTTCTGCTACTTCATACTGTAGCCGTGGTGGACATTTCTCTCTGTCTTGCGCTGAACGCAGTCAACCAATCACAACAGACTGGGTCATCGGTCCAATCAGAGCAGATTAGCTTCGCACTAAGGAGGGGTTTGGGAACAAGTAAATCACTGAACGATTCATATGGGAGTCGCTGGGATAATTAGGCAAAAATAAATGCATATTCAGGGTTCAACACAAAGGATTTTTTCTACTGGCCCGATTGGACCAGTGGTTCGGATTTTTACTTGCCCTGCCAAATTTTTTACTTGCCCCACCAAAAAAAAGAAGAAGTGAATTGCTATTTCTTAGCCACATATTTTAAATAATGTGTCAAAAATAATTTCTAAAAATGTTAAGGAAAATGTGCAGGTATTTTATTGCAAAACAAAACCTGGCTGACTTAAAAATGACAGCAAAACATCACAAAACAGACATTTTCTTTTAGCCTCATAATCTGATGTTGCCATCATGTCGTCGTCTCTTCGCTGTGTTGGTTTTTACCAGGTTACGGGAAAAAATAACATGCTCACGACATCCAATCAGATCAGAGGAACCAGAAAAGCGATATGGTATTTACGACTTCACAGAGAAGGTACCATTCAAATACTTGAAAGCACAAACTATTTCTTGATTTTAAGACTATATATGCATGCAATTGATCAATAGTCGCAGGCAAAATAAAATTTAGTAACAAGGCAGCACTGGCCTGATCGGGCCAGTAACGATTCTGTCTACTGTCCCGAGCATCTCTCACACTGTCCCCGGGCCATTGGGCAGTCCTTATTGTTGAGCCCTGATATTATAAGACAGTGAAAGTGTTTTTTAAGCTTACACGCACATCAGGATGTTGTTGGAGACCCCCAAATCCAAAACATGACCCTTTTTAATGCAAAATAGGGGCTCTTTAAGTTGTCTCAAGAATTTTGTTGCTCCAGCTCATTCTAAATAAGTAGTTTGAACAAACTGCAAACATAATTTTTTCAGTGTATACAGTGTGTTCGACTCTGTACTATACTCAGTTCAGTTCAATTCAATTCATGTTTATTTCTGTAGCGCTTTTACAATGCAGATTGTGTCAAAGCAGCTTAACAAAGAAGATTATAGTAAATTGAAACTGTGTCAGTCCAGTTTTTCAGAGTTCAGTTTAGCTCAGTTCTGTGTGGTTTAATTTTCACTGCTGAAATTCCAAACACTGAAGAGCAAATCCATCGATGCGCAGCTCTACAAGTCCCACACTTATGTATGAACTAAATATGGAGCCACTGCCCCTCAATGCAATGCTAAAAACCCCTCAAAAGTTATTTTCCCCTCCAATTCCGGTGTTTTCCGAAGATAAACAAAGCAGTTTGGGCAAATCAGATTGAAGCGCTGCAAAACAAGCTCTTACCGCCGAGATCAGATTAGTAATCACCAGAGGGAGTTACACTAGAAAAGCAGAGGAACCGATCCACAACATCGGTGGGTGTTGGAGGTCTTTACAGTGCTTTACATTACTGCAGGAGCAATCAATGAGACCTGCTTCATTAGTCATCCTGATAAACGCCCTTCTGTAATATATATTTTTTTGTTGGCGTGCTGCGTAATAGTGAAAGTCATTATGTATGGCTTATAAGGCTCGGTGGGTGTATGTGTGAGCGATTGGGAGCGAACGGCTGATCAATACGGACCCCGGATGAGCGATCGCGGCTGGTCGGATCAAACCCGGGGATCTGGAGTGGGCCGAAAATGTCACCTGCTGCATAATTAACGCCTTTATGTTGATTCGGGTAATTTAGCTCACAGCTTCTCTCCGTGCCTCTCATCCACTCCTTTTACTAATTGTGTTTATTTAAATTAGAGCTGCCGTGATTGAACAGTTCCTCAAAGAATTGCGATGTCCTTTGAATTACGATACTATTGTTCATGCTAAAATTACGTTTCCGTTCAGTTTGTCATAACAAAGGGTTTAGGTGTACTGATTATTGAATGTTTTTTTACAGAACATAATGGATTTAATAGGTTTATTATGGTAAGGTGTTGTCATTTTTGTACAGATTAGTAATATATGTTCAAAACATTTGCATTTAGTAACATTTTCTCATACTTCTGAAAGATTTCATTGGTCAGTATTGTATGCAAAGTAGTTATACTGGGAAATATTATCACCACAAATATATTTTAATAATTATCAATCAATAATTCAATCAATAATATTTAAAATAACTGTTTTATGTCTGTTTATTTTACAATGATTCCAGTGATTATAAAATACCTTATTATATTATGTTATGTTATATATTATATTATATTATATTATATTATATTATATTATATTATATTATATTATATTATATTAT